>CM061056.1:45529378-45609005 GCA_030762865.1 Paraleonurus japonicus
TCGCTATCTCGATTTCAGGCCGTTTCTAACAAATGTATTTTTGACAGTTTTACTCCTTCGGAGGCTGGCTGTCAGGGCCTCACTTTATTGCACTAATCAGAGTCTAGCTCTTTTATTTCTAATTTTTTGTGGATGATTCCCAAATAACACTGAGCCTTGGACTATTTGTGCTCGTTTAGGTGTGGCGGCTTCGTCTCCGTGACGAGCTGCCGCCAAAATTTCCTTGCCGCAATGGTCAAGGTTCCATCTCTCCAAGTCAGGTGAAGATCAATTCCCGCATTGTAGTACTCTTGGGTCTCCTGTGGCGGCCGTCATTATGGGGCTGTTTTCTCCAAGTAATCATCGCGGTTTCTTCCTTGTATAGCCCTTTCTACCCCCCTGGTTGGGGTTTTCCTCCCGAGGGAGAATTAGCACGGCTGCTCTTAGCATCCCTTCTCCTTGCTTTTCATTATAATCGGGTTGAGTATTATCTTGGATACTGACTCCATTTATGTGGTTAATGTTTTTCTATGACGCGCCCTAAGATCCCTTTTGAGGGTTCGGCTTTCTTTGGGATGCTTGGGTTCGTGTTCGCCGTAATGTTTCTTCGGGGTAGGTTGAATCATGTGTTTCGGGAGTGTCAATCTGAGACGTCCATCATTGTCCTGCTAAGTCTAAGTTGGGACGCCGGTTTGGTTTGGTAATCCTCCCGCATTTATCAAGTTTCTTTGTTAAGTGACTGATATTTCAAGGTGTTTTTAGGAATAATAGGAGATCGTCAGCTGGTCCGTGCTTGGCCTTTTGGTTGTTTCCTGCACTTTGTATTCTCGGGTCCTTTTTGTTTTTTGGCCGCTTCTCGGACCTTTGTGATTCCTCGTGGGTCCTTTTTGTTTTTGGCCGCTTCGCAGGCTTTGTTTGGTCCGGACCTCGTATTCTCGGGTCTTTTACCTATGTATAGCTTTCTGTGTTCCCGTTGTTACTCTTTTTTCCCCTTGCATCGGTTTCTTTTCCCCAAGGGGGTTTTACGATGTAAGGTTTTTAGCGAGGCCGGAATCTCTTTGAGTTTTTGCTTCATTTTGTTTCGCCCGTTGTCAGGCTCTCCCCTTTTTCCTTTTCTTTAATAAAATCTGTCTTTCTCATTTCTCAAAAAAACATAAAAATAACTAGTTACCACCAAGTTTAGGTTTTCGATAATAACACTCTAAAAACTACACCCATGCAGATAATGGAGGGAAATGGACCGATATATAGGCAATCTTTTGAATGCAAAAAACATAAAAATCATTATATTTGGCAGATCCATTGCAACATCTTAAGTACTTTTCTTACCTTTAATTAATGATCATTCGAGTGAAATTATCATTTAGATAGTGTTTTTATAGGACAAAAATAACTAGTTATCTCAAAGTTTAGTTGCTTAATAATAACACTCTAAAAACTGCACCTAATGTATATAATAGAGGAATTTACCGAGAAATAAACCTCAATGCAAAAACTTAAAAATTATTAATTTATCAATGTCATACCGTGATTATTCTCGAATCCAACAATAACCAACCCTATAGATTGCTTTTAACATTCAAAAACTAGGAAATCTTTTTGAATGATATTGGGTGATGGTCGGGTGTTAATTTTTGGAATGATAATTGGTTGGGTTTTGTTCTCATTCGCCGAAATTTCTTGATATTCCTTTTTTGTGCGTAAATCATTGAAGTTTTCGGTGGCTGATTATTACGTGGATAATTGCTGGGTTTTTCATGCTGACTTTTTGATTAATCATATTGATATTGTTAAGCTGATTGCTTTATGGATTTTGCCGCTTCGATTCTCGATTTGATGTTACCTGGTGTCGGGTAATCTTGCTTGGAAATATGTTTTGATAGGCTTCGTGGTTTCTTTTCCCGCCCTAGTTGGGGTGTTTGGGTTTTTGGATAAAGTTGTTCCTTCTTGTCGCCGACTTTGGTTTGGCGAGCTATTCATGGTAAGTTGCCCACGGCTGATCGTTGGATTGGTCGGGGTTTTTTTGGTCCTACTATCTGCTTTTTTGTGCCGTAGTTGTTCCGAGAGCTTGGATCATGTGCTTTGTTCTTGCCCTTTCTCGGTGAATCTCCGGGTTGCTTTTAGCATTTTTTTCTAATGTGGATTTTTATTTTCCTAGCTCTTATAATCAACTTCAACTGTGTGGGCTGTTAGTTTGAGTTTTAGTCACAGGTGTCTAAACTTTGGAAGGCGGCGGTGATCTCTCTGTCTTGGATTTTATGGGTTACGCGCAATAGATGCATTTTTGATGATTTTTTGCCCAATGAGGCTGGTTGTCGGGCTCTTCTCGTCAAGCTCTAATCAGGAGTCTAGTTCTTTAATTCTCTGATTTTTGTGATAATTCTCAAGGTGATTTGATCATTTGTTCCCGTCTCAGGTGTTCCGCCTCATACTCGCATGCCCCGTAGGATGGTCCCTTGTAGATGGCGTGTTCCTTCTCCGGATGGGTGAAAATTAATTCACCGTAGCACGCCGGATCTCTCGGGGTCCTTGTTTGCGGGGCTGTTTTCAGAATTATCGAGGTTTCTTTCTTGCGGCCTTCTCCCGCCCCCTCGTTGGTTGGGGTTTTCCCTGGAGGGAGTTGGCGGCTGCCTCTTAAATCAATCATTTTTGCTTTCAATAAAGGCTGGTTTTCGGTGATTTTAGAAACTCGATTCCATGTTTGTGGCTAATATTTTTCAAGATGTTAATCCGCCTATACCTCGCGTGTTCGCATTCTTTGGGATACTTGGATCGACATTCGTGATAAATTCACCCTTTAGAGGTTTGTCATGTTTTTCGTGGAAGTTAATCAAACTCGTTGACTCGCCTTGCTAGAGCTAAAATGGAAGCTGTTTGTTGGTACCCCACCGACTTTATTGTTGGTTTTATTGAGATGATCTTAGTAAGGAGTTTTTAGGAATAGTGATTAGTCTTGTTGTTGGGCTGTTTTCTTGGTTTTCTGGCCGTGTATTCGGCCTTTTGGTTTTTGTTTTTCCTTTTCTTTCTTTCGACCTTGTATTCCGGGTCTTTTCCTTTTCTTTCTTTCCGAACTTGTATTCCGGTCTTTACCTATGTTGGCTATAATGTTTCCGTTGTTACTCTTTTTCCCCTCTATGTTTCGGTTTTTCCTCAAGGGGGTTTTACGACAAGAGGTTTTTAGTGAGGCCGGGTTCATTAAACTCCGATTTGCCTACTTGGAGCCGGGTGTGGTTCTCCCATTTTTCTTTCTTTTAATAAAATTCGCCCTTTATTTGTCAAAAACTAAAAATACCTAGTTACCACAAAGTTTAGTTGTCGATAATAACACTCTAAAAACTACACCTAACGCAGATAATGGAGGGAAATGACCGATAAATAAATCTTTTGAATGCAAAAACATAAAAATCATTAATTTATCACGGGTTATCCCGAGATTATTCTCAATCCTACAATAACCAACCCTATAGATTGCTTTAACATTCAAAAAGAGGAAATATAAGGAGTGTTTGTTAAACTAATTTGAGATCCATTGAAACATCTTAAGTACTTTTTTACCTTAATTAATGATCATTGGAGTGAAATGATCATTTAGATAGTGTTTTATAGGACAAAAATAACTAGTTATCACAAAGTTTAGTTGTCGATAATAACACTCTAAAACTGCACCTAATGTACATAATAGAGGGAATTTATCAAGAACTAAACCTTTTGAATGCAAAACTTAAAATTCATTAACTTGAGATCCATTGCAACATCTTAAGTAATTTTCTTACCTTAATTAATGATCATTGAGTGAAATTATCATTTAGATAGTGTTTTATAGACAAAAATAACTAGTTATCTCAAAGTTTAGTTGTCGATAATAACACTCTAAAAACTGCACCTAATGTATATAATAGAGGGAATTTACCGAGAAATAAACCTTTTGAATGATTTCTCACGGTCATACCGTGATTATTTAGAACTCAACAAAAACCCTATAGATTTCTATTTTAGTGTGCAAAAAGAGGAAAAATAAGGAGTATTTGTTAGACTAATTTGAGATCCATTGGAACTTCCTAAGTACATTTCTTAACTTAATTCATGATCATTGGAGTGAAATGATCATTTTAATGGTGTATTGTATAAAAAGACAAAAATAATTAGTTGTCGATAATAACACTCTAAAATTACAACTAATGTAGATAATGGAGGGAAATGACCGATAAATAAACCTTTGAATACAAAAACATAAATATCTATGATTTATCACTGTCATAACGAGATTATTTAGAACTCTACAAAAACCCTATGAATTTCTATTTTAGTATGCAAAAGGAGAAAATAAGGAGTGTTGTCGACTAATTTGAGATTCATTGGAACATCCTAATTACTTTTCATTACCTAGTTAATGATCATTGAGTTAAATGATCATTTAAATAGTATTTTGTATCAAAAATAAAAAATAACTAGTTATAACAAAGTTTAGTTGTCGATAATAACTTTCTAAAAACTAGACCTAATGTAGATAATGGAGGGAAATTGCCGATAAATAATCCTTTTGAATGCAAAAACATAAAAATCAATGATTTATCACGTCATACCGGTTATTCAAAAATCCTATAAAACCCTATAGATTTCTGTTTTAGACTAATTTGAGATCTATTGGAACTTTCTAAATACATTTCTTAACTATATTAATGATCATTGTAGTGAAATAATCATTTCAATAGTGTATTGTATAAAAACAGATAAAAATAATTAGTCATCGATAATAACACTCTAAAAACTACAACTAATGTAGATAATGGAGGGAAATGACCGATAAATAAACCTTTTGAATACAAAAATATAAAAATCAATGATTTATCACAGTCATACCGAGATTATTCAAAATCCTATTAAAACCCTATAGATTTTTGTTTTAGCATGCACAAAGACGAAAAATAAGGAGTGTTTGTTTGACTAATTTCAAATCCACTGAACTTCCTATACATTTCTTACCTTAATTAATGATCGTTGTAGTTGATTTGATGTTTTGTATCAAAAACTAAAAATAAGTGCATTTTCGACGATTATAGACCTACCAAAGCCGGGTTGTTGGGCGCCGTTGGTTGCGCTTTATCGTGAGCTCTAATCTTTTTATTTTCTCGATTTTGGTGATAATTCACAAACCGATTTGTTGATTTGCTCGCTAGGTGTTTCTTATCGGCCTCGCCCTTGTCGTAGGATGGTTTCTTGTCGTTGGATTGCTCCTTCCCCGGGCTGGGTTAAAATTAACTCGATTGTAGTACCGAGGGTTCTCCGGTTTGTTATATGCGGGGCCATTTTTAGAAATAATCGTGGCTTTTTCCTTGCCGCTTGATGGGGTTTCTCCGGAGGGGGAACTTGCCGCCGCTCTTAAGTCCATTCTTTATGCTTTTCATAAGGGTTGGTTTTCTATTATTTTAGGAACCGATTCGATGTATGTTGTTAGGATTTTCCAGGATGTTAGGCCGGGCTATTCCGTGGCGTGTTCGCCTTCTTTGGGATGCTTGGACTTGGATTCGGATGAGATGACTTTTGACGTGCAACATGGGTTTCGTGAGGTGAATCGGGCTTCGGATTATATTGCTAAATCTAGAGTTGAGGCCGATTGGGTTGGCAACCCCCGGGTTTTTAGATAGTTTTTGTATGATGATATGCATAGAGAATACTTTAGGCAAGGTGTTTAGTTTGATTTTGTTTGTTGATTTTGGGACCTTGTATTCCGGGTCTTCTCCTATTATAGGCTTTAATGCTCCCGCTGTTACTCTTTTTCCTCCAGGCCGGCTTTTCCTCAAGGGGGTTTTACGGCCGAGGTTTTTAGTGAGGCCGGCGCATTATTTTCGACTAGCCTTTTGAGCCGGGCCGTGGCTCAACCCCCTTTTTCTTTTCTTTTTAATAAAATTTGCCTTTATTCGTCAAAAACTAAAAATAACTAGTTACCACAAAGTTTAGTTGTCGATAATAACACTCTAAAAACTACACCTAACGCCGATAATGGAGGGAAATGACCGATAAATAAATCTTTTGAATGCAAAAACATAAAAATCATTAATTTATCACGGTCATACCGAGATTATTCTCAATCCAACAATAACCAACCCTATAGATTTCTCGCTTTAACATTCAAAATCTAGGAAATATAAGGAGTGTTTGTTAGACTAATTTGAGATCCATTGGAACATCTTAAGTACTTTTCTTACCTTAATTAATGATCATTGGAGTGAAATGATCATTTAGATAGTGTTTTATAGGAGAAAAATAACTAGTTATCACAAAGTTTAGTTGTCGATAATAACACTCTAAAAACTGCACCTAATGTATATAATAGAGGGAAATTATCGATAAATAAACCTTTTTAATGCAAAAACATAAAAATCAATGATTTCTCACGGATCATACCGTGATTATTCGTAACTCAACAAAACCCTATAGATTTCTATTTTAGTATGCAAAAGAGGAAAAATAAGCAAGTTGTTTGTTAGACTAATTTGAGATCCATTGGAACTTCCTAAGTACATTTCTTAACTTAATTAATGATCATTGGAGTGAAATGATCATTTCAATGGTGTATTGTATAAAAAGGCAAAAAATAATTAGTTGTCGTATAATAACACTTCTAAAATCGCAACTAATGTAGATAATGGAGGGAAATTACCGATAAATAAACCTTTGAATACAAAAACATAAAATCAATGATTTATCACGGGTCATAACGAGATTATTTAGAACTCTACAAAACCCTATAAATTTCTATTTTAGTATGCAAAAAGAGAAAAAGAAGGAGTGTTTGTCGACTAATTTGAGATTCATTGAACATCCTAATTACTTTTCTTACCTTAGTTAATGATTATTGAGTTAAATGATCATTTAAATAGTATTTTGTATCGAAAATAAAAATAACTAGTTATAACAAAGTTTAGTTGTCGATAATAACTTTTAAAAACTACACATAATGTAGATAATGGACGGAAATTGCCGATAAATAATCCTTTTGAATGCAAAAATATAAAAATCAATGATTTATCACGGTCACACCGAGGTTATTCAAAATCCTATAAAACCCTATAGATTTCTGCTTTAGACTAATTTGAGATCCATTGGAACTTTCTAAATACATTTCTTAACTATATTAATGATCATTGTAGGGAAATAATCATTTCAATAGTGTATTGTATAAAAATAGACAAAAATAATTTGTTGTCGATAATAACACTCTAAAAACTACAACTAATGTAGGTAATGGTGGGAAAATGACCGATAAATAAACCTTTGAATACAAAAATATAAAAATTAATGATTTATCTCGGTTATACCGTGATTATTCAAAATCCTATAAAAATCCTATAGATTTTTGTTTTAGAATGCACAAAGACGAAAAATAAGGAATGTTTGTTTGACTAATTTGAAATCCATTCGAACGCCCTAATTACATTTCTTACCTTTAATTAATGATCATTGGAGTTTTGTATCAAAAACTAAAAATAACTAGTTACCACCAAGTTTAGTTGTCGATAATAACATTCTAAAAACAACACCTAATGCGTATAATGGAGGGAAATGACCGATAAATAAATATTTTGAATGCAAAAACATAAAAATCATTAATTTGAGATCCATTGCAACATCTTAAGTACTTTTCTTTACCTTAATTAATGATCATTGGAGTGAAATTATCATTTAGATAGTGTTTTATAGGACAAAAATAACTAGTTATCACAAAGTTTAGTTGTCGATAATAACACTCTAAAAACTGCACCTAATGTATATAATAGAGGGAACTTACCGATAAATAAACCTTTTGAATGCAAAAACATAAAAATCAATGATTTCTCACTGTCATACCGTGATTATTTAGAACTCAACAAAAACCCCGTAGATTTCTATTTTAGTGTGCAAAAAGAGGAAAAATAAGGAGTATTTGTTAGACTAATTTGAGATCCATTGGAACTTCCTAAGTACATTTCTTAACTTAATTCATGATCATTGGAGTGAAATGATCATTTCAATGGTGTATTGTATAAAAAGACAAAAATAATTAGTTGTCGATAATACCACTCTAAAAAATTACAACTAATGTAGATAATGGAGGGAAATGACCGATAAATAAACCTTTGAATACAAAAACATAAAAATCTATGATTTATCACGGTCATAACGAGATTATTTAGAACTCTACAAAACCCTATGAATTTCTTATTTTAGTATGCAAAAGGAGAAAAATAAGGAGTGTTTGTCGACTAATTTGAGATTCATTGGAACATCCTAATTACTTTTCTTACCCTTGTTAATGATCATTGGAGTTAAATGATCATTTAAATAGTATTTTGTATCAAAAAAATAAAAAATAACTAGTTATAACAAAGTTTAGTTGTCGATAATAACTTTCTAAAAACTAGACCTAATGTAGATAATGGAGGGAAATTGCCGATAAATAATCCTTTTGAATGCAAAAACATAAAAATCAATGATTTATCACGGTCATACCGGTTATTCAAAATCCTATAAAAACCCTATAGATTTCTCGTTTTAGACTAATTTGAGATCCATTGGAACTTTCTAAATACATTTCTTAACTATATTAATGATCATTGTAGTGAAATAATCATTTCAATAGTGTATTGT
Organism: Paraleonurus japonicus; assembly: GCA_030762865.1. NCBI lineage: Eukaryota > Viridiplantae > Streptophyta > Magnoliopsida > Lamiales > Lamiaceae > Paraleonurus > Paraleonurus japonicus. The sequence goes on from CM061056.1 coordinate 45,537,986, forward strand.
ATAAAATGATAAAAAATAATTAGTTGTCGATAATAACACTCTAAAAACTACAACTAATGTAGATAATGGAGGGAAATGACCGATAAATAAACCTTTTGAATACAAAAATATAAAAATCAATGATTTATCACAGTCATACCGAGATTATTCAAAATCCTATTAAAACCCTATAGATTTTTGTTTTAGCATGCACAAAGACGAAAAATAAGGAGTGTTTGTTTGACTAATTTCAAATCCATTGGAACTTCCTAAGTACATTTCTTACCTTAATTAATGATCGTTGTAGTGATTTGATGTTTTGTATCAAAAACTAAAAATAAGTGCATTTTCGACGATTATAGACCACCAAAGTCAAGTTGTTGGGCGCCGCTGGTTGCGCTTATCGTGAGTCTAATCTTTTATTTTCTGATTTTGGTGATAATTCACAAACCGATTTGTTGATTTGCTCTCGCTTAGGTGTTTCATCGGCCTCGCCTTGTCGTAGGATGGTTTCTTGTCGTTGATTGCTCCTTCCCTGCCGGTCAAGTTAAAATTAACTCTATTGTAGTACCGAGGGTTCTCCTGTTTGTTATATGGGGCCATTTTTAGAAATAATCGTGGCTTTTTCCTTGCCGCTTGATGGGGTTTCTCCCAGGGGGAACTTGCGCCGCTCTTAAGTCCATTCTTTATGCTTTTCATAAGGGTTGGTTTTCTATTATTTTAGAAACTCGATTCGATGTATGTTGTTAGGATTTTCCAGATGTTAGGCCGGGCTATTCCGTGGCGTGTTCGCCTCTTTGGGATGCTTGGACTTGGATTCGGATGAGATGACTTTGACGTGCAACATGGGTTTCGTGGAGGTGAATCGTGCTTCGCATTATATTGCTAAATCTAGAGTTGAGGCTGATTGGGTTGGCAACCCCCCGGGTTTTTAGATAGTTTTTGTATGATGATATGCATAGAGAATACTTTAGGCAAAGGTGTTTAGTTTGATTTTGTTTGTTGATTTTGGGACCTTGTATTCCGGTCTTCTCCTATTATAGGCTTTAATGCTCCCGTTGTTACTCTTTTTCCCCTCTAGGCCGGCTTTTCCTCAAATGGGGTTTTACGGCCGTGAGGTTTTTAGTGAGGCCGGGCGCATTATTTTACTAGCCTTTTTAGCCGCTGTGGCTCAACCCCTTTTTCTTTTCTTTTAATAAAATTTGCCTTTATTCGTCAAAAACTAAAAATAACTAGTTACCACAAAGTTTAGTTGTCGATAATAACACTCTAAAAACTACACCTAACGCAGATAATGGAGGGAAATGACCGATAAATAAATCTTTTGAATGCAAAAACATAAAAATCATTAATTTATCACGGTCATACCGAGATTATTCTCAATCCAACAATAACCAACCCTATAGATTTGCTTTAACATTCAAAATCTAGGAAATATAAGGAGTGTTTGTTAGACTAATTTGAGATCCATTGAACATCTTAAGTACTTTTCATTACCTTAATTAATGATCATTGGAGTGAAATGATCATTTAGATAGTGTTTTATAGGAGAAAAAATAACTAGTTATCACAAAGTTTAGTTGTCGATAATAACACTCTAAAAACGGCACCTAATGTATATAATAGAGGGAAATTACCGATAAATAAACCTTTTTAATGCAAAAACATAAAATCAATGATTTCTCACTGATCATACCGTGATTATTCGAACTCAACAAAACCCTATAGATTTCTATTTTAGTATGCAAAAGAGGAAATATAAGCAGTGTTTGTTAGACTAATTTGAGATCCATTGGAACTTCCTAAGTACATTTCTTAACTTAATTAATGATCATTGGAGTGAAATGATCATTTCAATGGTGTATTGTATAAAAAGGCAAAAATAATTAGTTGTCGATAATAACACTCTAAAAACTGCAACTAATGTAGATAATGGAGGGAAATGACCGATAAATAAACCTTTGAATACAAAAACATAAAAATCAATGATTTATCACGGGTTATAACGAGATTATTTAGAACTCTACAAAACCCTATAAATTTCTATTTTAGTATGCAAAAAGAAAAAGAAGGAGTGTTTGTCGACTAATTTGAGATTCATTGAAACATCCTAATTACTTTTCTTACCTTAGTTAATGATTATTGAGTTAAATGATCATTTAAATAGTATTTTGTATCGAAAAATAAAAATAACTAGTTATAACAAAGTTTAGTTGTTTATAATAACTTTTTAAAAACTACACATAATGTAGATAATGGACGGAAATTGCCGATAAATAATCCTTTTGAATGCAAAATATAAAAATCAATGATTTATCACGGTCACACCGAGGTTATTCAAAATCCTATAAAACCCTATAGATTTCTGCTTTTAGACTAATTTGAGATCCATTGGAACTTTCTAAATACATTTCTTAACTATATTAATGATCATTGTAGGGAAATAATCATTTCAATAGTGTATTGTATAAAATAGACAAAAATAATTTGTTGTCGATAATAACACTCTAAAAACTACAACTAATGTAGGTAATGGTGGGAAAATGACCGATAAATAAACCTTTTGAATACAAAAATATAAAAATTAATGATTTATCTCGGGTCATACCGTGATTATTCAAAATCCTATAAAAATCCTATAGATTTTTGTTTTAGAATGCACAAAGACGAAAAATAAGGAGTGTTTGTTTGACTAATTTGAAATCCATTGGAACGCCCTAATTACATTTCTTACCTTAATTAATGATCATTGGAGTTTTGTATCAAAAACTAAAAATAACTAGTTACCACCAAGTTTAGTTGCCGATAATAACATTCTAAAAACTACACCTAATGCAGATAATGGAGGGAAATGACCGATAAATAAATATTTTGAATGCAAAAACATAAAAATCATTAATTTGAGATCCATTGCAACATCTTAAGTACTTTTCTTACCTTAATTAATGATCATTGGAGTGAAATTATCATTTAGATAGTGTTTTATAGGACAAAAATAACTAGTTATCTCAAAGTTTAGTTGTCGATAATAACACTCTAAAATCGCACCTAATGTATATAATAGAGGGAATTTATCGAGAAATAAGCCTTTTGAATGCAAAAACTTAAAAATCATTAATTTATCACGGTCATACCGAGATTATTCTCGAATCCAACAATAACCAACCCTATAGATTTCTATTTTAACATTCAAAAACTAGGAAATATAAGGAGTGTTTGTTAAACTAATTTGAGATCCATTGGAACATCTTAAGTACTTTTCTTACCTTAATTAATGATAATTGAAGTGAAATTATCATTTAGATAGTGTTTTATAGACAAAAATAACTAGTTATCACAAAGTTTAGTTGTCGATAATAACACTCTAAAATCGCACCTAATGTATATAATAGAGGGAACTTACCGATAAATAAACCTTTTGAATGCAAAAACATAAAAATCAATGATTTCTCACGTCATACCGTGATTATTTAGAACTCAACAAAAACCCCGTAGATTTCTATTTTAGTGTGCAAAAAGAGGAAAAATAAGGAGTATTTGTTAGACTAATTTGAGATCAATTGGAACTTCCTAAGTACATTTCTTAACTTAATTCATGATCATTGGAGTGAAATGATCATTTCAATGGTGTATTGTATAAAAAAGACAAAAATAATTAGTTGTCGATAATACCACTCTAAAAATTACAACTAATGTAGATAATGGAGGGAAATGACCGATAAATAAACCTTTTGAATACAAAAACATAAAAATCTATGATTTATCACGTCATAACGAGATTATTTAGAACTCTACAAAAACCCTATGAATTTCTATTTTAGTATGCAAAAGGAGAAAAATAAGGAGTGTTTGTAACTAATTTGAGATTCATTCGAACATCCTAATTACTTTTCTTACCCTAGTTAATGATCATTGAGTTAAATGATCATTTAAATAGTATTTTGTATCAAAAATAAAAATAACTAGTTATAACAAAGTTTAGTTGTCGATAATAACTTTCTAAAAGCTAGACCTAATGTAGATAATGGAGGGAAATTACCGATAAATAATCCGCTTGAATGCAAAAACATAAAAATCAATGATTTATCACTGGTCATACCGGGTTATTCAAAATCCTATAAAAACCCTATAAATTTCTGTTTTAGACTAATTTGAGATCCATTGGAACTTTCTAAATACATTTCTTAACTATATTAATGATCATTGTAGTGAAATAATCATTTCAATAGTGTATTGTATAAAACAGACAAAAAATAATTAGTTGTCGATAATAACACTCTAAAAACTACAACTAATGTAGATAATGGAGGGAAATGACCGATAAATAAACCTTTTGAATACAAAAATATAAAAATCAATGATTTATCACGTCATACCGAGATTATTCAAAATCCTATAAAAATCCTATAGATTTTTGTTTTAGCATGCACAAAGACGAAAAATAAAGAGTGTTTGTTTGACTAATTTCAAATCCATTGGAACTTCCTAAGTACATTTCTTACCTTAATTAATGATCGTTGAGTGATTTGATCATTTCAATAGTGTTTTGTATCAAAAACTAAAAATAAGTGCATTTTCGACGATTATAGACCGACCAAGCTGGTTGTTGGGCGCTCCTGACCGGGTTGTGGTCCCTCCTTTTTCCTTTCTTCCCTTTTATGAATAATATCTTTAATTTGAGGAAATATAAGGAGTGTTTGTTAGACTAATTTGAGATCCATTGGCACATCTTAAGTACTTTTCTTAATTAATGATCATTGGAGTGAAATGATCATTTCAATAGTGTATTGTATAAAAGACAAAAAAAATAATTAGTTGTCGATAATAACACTCTAAAAACTACAACTAATGTGGATAATGAAGGGAAATGACCGATAAATAAACCTTTTAAATACAAAAACATAAAAATCAATGATTTATCACGGTCATAACGAGATTATTCAAAATCCTTTAAAAACCCTATAGATTTTTGTTTTAAAGATGCATAAAGACGAAAAAATAAGGAGTGTTTATTAGACTAATTTGAAATCCATTGGAACTTCCTAAGCACATTTCTTACCTTAATTAATGATCATTGGAGTGATTTAATCATTTCAATAGTGTTTTGTATCAAAAAGACAAAAATAACTAGTTACCACAAAGTTTAGGTTTCATAATAACACTCTAAAAACTACACCTAATGCAGATAATGGAGGGAAATGACCGATAAATAAATCTTTTGAATGCAAAAACATAAAAATCATTAATTTATCACGTCATACCGAGATTATTCTGAATCCTACAATAACCAACCCTATAGATTTTTGTTTTAACATTCAAAAAGAGGAAATATAAGGAGTGAAAATGCTCTCCTCGAAATTCTCTCTTCTCTCCTCGAAACTCGCGCCGACTATTCGCATTCACGCTTCCGATGGATTCTCATCCATCATTCCACGAATCTGACTCGTTAAACACTTAGTCAATACTTTTTCGATGTTTTCCGACGTGAAATTATTTCGGCAAGTGGGAAGCAACTAGTTCAAGAACCGATTTCGGGTCAATTATCACAAGATTCGCAAAATTCCGATAATCTGCAAATCCCAACTTTTCAAAAGATGCATATCGATTCCGATGATGTTTCTTTGTCCCACACGAAAATCCGATTCCAACGGAGGGAGCAGGTACTTCGACTCTGCGGTTAATCGCCTCCCAAAACCTTCGCTAGTGGTTTTAAACTCATCTTCGAAGTTCCATCATTCTATCTCGTAAACCCATTAATAAAGGTGCATTCCATTCGGTGGTCATTGACGAGGAGATCTATAAGAAGGGCGTCAAATAACACAGGTTCAATCATCATGGGCGAGTTCTAATCACAAGAACGACAAACCCCTTTCCTCGTAAGCATTGAAGCTAAATTGTCATCAATTTGGAAGGTTTCCGAGTTTTCTTGGAGGTTGATACCACCGGGAAAAGGATACTACAACATTTCATTCACAAATCTTGATGACAGAGATCGGATCTTCAATCGTACTCACTTGGAATCACACCGGTTCTATCCGACTAAGCCACCGGGTTAGGGATTTCAATCCTTATAAGGTAAATGCCTGCCGGCTCAAAGGTTTGGATCCGTATCCTTGAACTTCCATTAGAATATTGGCACCCTTCTATTATTTTGGGTATTGCCTCCGCAATTGGAACTCCAATAAAATTGATGATCGCTCTTCAATAAAACTCGGGCATTTTGCCCGCTTCTTGTTGAAATTGATTTTGCAAATCCCTACCAAGAACAAGTTATGATAGAAAGAGATGGGTACAGTGGCTTTTGTGTCTATTAAGTATGAATATTTACCTCTGCTCACCGTGGTATCATTGGTCACTCTTTAGAAAATTGTAGATTGGTTAACAGGATGATATTCGCACTCAGGTTGTTTCTCCTAAAGCCCTTCTGGGGATTCTCGTATGGAGCCACCTTCGGGGATACTGTGATGGAGCCACCTTCGGATAATGGGAATCAGGTTGTGGGTAAAAATTGATTCATTATCATTCCCCTAATAAGTTCGATGTTTTGCGTGCTTTGACGAGGATGATAATCCTTCAGCTATGCCGAAAAAGGAAATTCGAGGGAAATGTCGATAATATAGATGTTGTTAATTCGATAATGTAGATTTGGTTTATAATAACATAGATACCGTTGATGTTGCTTGTACCGATAATGTAGATACCGTTGAGACGGGCTCGACACGGTCCAAGATGGACAGAAGATGTGGTCAAGGAATCTTTGCCCTCGATGGTGGAGGTAGAGGTCCCTCTTAATGATAAAGGGGACTATCAAGTCGATTTTGAGAAAGTCTTCTCGCTCCAAAGCTAACAATCTTGTTGTGGTTTCGATACTAACAATCCCGATTTTTAGCCATGAAGCAAAGTGTTGCTCAAAGAAGCCGGGAGAGTGGGGGATCAATCCCTCCTTTGCCGACGGATAAAAACGTGGAGGTTGCTCCAAAAAAGCTGCCTAGGCACAAAGCTCACGAAAGGGTTCTCAATGAACATGTTGTTTTAGGAATGCTCGGGGATCCGACATGATCCCACTAAATCTTCTTTCATTATTAATTGCAAAATATAAAACCATTGTGGTTTGCTCTAGCTGAACCGAAAGTAGATTTTGATTCCATACCTGCTCGCTTTTGGAATTCGCTTGGTTTAAAATTGGTTTGTAAAAATGCTAGGCCTAATATGTTACCTAATATTTGGGTTTTTGGCTCTTCTTCTTTGGTTGATGTTGCTGAAACTGTTTTTGTGACTTCTCAAGTGATTGTTATTCGGATTTCTTTGCCTTTATGTGTTTATCACTTAGGTTTTGTTCATGCGGATGGGGCTTATGTGAATAGACGCTCTCTTTGGAAAGATATTGCTAATTTGCCTCGCTTTGCCTCTTTGTTTAATTGGTGATTTTAATTCGGTCCTTGGTAGTCATGAACGATAGGTTTTAATAAGCCTTCGCCATTGTTGTTAGGACTTTAGGGGTTTTATATCCGATCTCAACTGATTGAAGCCGATACTAAGGGTCCATTTTACTTGGACCGCTAGATCCAAGAATGCCGCTTTAAATGCTTCTAAGTTAGATATAGTGTTGTTAAATCCTGATTTTTAGACCTTTGGGTTAATATTGGTGCTGAGATTTTACCAAGATATTGCTCTGACCATCACCCTATTTTTCTCCAATGTTTTCGAACTATCACTAAACTTTCTTATCCTTTTAAGTTTCAAAGTGTTTGGTTGGCTAATTCTGAATGTTTGCAGGTTATATGTTCTTCGTGGGGTGAGGATTTGGTTTCTAGGGATCCGATTCAAAGATTTATTCGCAAACTTAAGCGGCTTAAGTGGAGGTTGAAAGTATGGAATACGCAAATTCTTGGGAATGTCTTTGCTGAGGCCGAAAAGGCTTTGAAGGACCTCGTTGGATATTCGGAATAGGCGTTATCAACATGGAGATGGTTCGGAGTTGTTTGAGGATGAAGTTGATGCTCATGTTCGCTTTGCATAAAAGGCTTGACGCTCGTAATGCTTTCTTGGCGCAAAAATAGGACGGCTTGGCTTAAGGACGGGATAGAAACACTCGCTTTTTTCATATTGCTAACAAGATCCGGTTAAGTCAGCCCTCTCAATCAATTTGAGATTAATGAGGACTTAGTGTCCGATCAGGAGTTATTTCTAATCATATTTTAGATTACTATATGAGACTTTTGGCTAAAGATGATTCGGTGTGTTTTGATGATGATTTGCTTGATGTTTTGAATTTGCCTCGTTATTAGTGATGATCAAAATTTGGAGTTAATTAGAGTGCCTGATTTGAATGAGGTTAAAAGCGCTTTTTTCCCCTTCCCAAAGATAGTACCTCGCCCCGATGGGTTTGGGGGTGTGTTTTTTCAAAATGTTTGGGATGTGATTAGGGATGACCTTTATGAGATGGTGATTTATTTTTTTAAATATCTCTTTATCCCGCTTGGCTTGAATTCTTACTTTGTGACTTTAATTCCTAAGAAAAAGTTGCTCGCTCTATTTTGGATTATAGGCCTATTCATTGTTGGGAATTTTATTTTCAAAATTTTAACTAAGATTTTAGCATCTCGATTAGGTCCTATCCTCGTTTTTCGTGCTTTCCTCGATGCAATATGGTTTTATTCCGAAAGCGATATTTGTGATAGCATTGTTTTGTCTTCTCAATGTTATAAAATTGTATTGATATTGATTCTAAGGTTGGTGGGATTGCTATAAAGTTCGATATCATGAAAGCTTTTGATACTATTAGTTGGGAGTTCATTTTGAAAATTATGAAGTTAATGAATTTTGATGATTGGTTTATAAGATGTGCATGAAATTCTGAAATCGCCATTCATTCATTCTTGTTAATGGTATCCCCACGGGCTGGTTTAATTGCGGGTCAGTAGGAACTTCGCAAGGGACCCTTTGTCCCCCTTTTATTTTGTATGGCTGAGGAAGTGTTAGTTAAAATTTTGGATAGGTTTTCTATGAGGAATAAGCTTGATAGAATTCGTGCTAGACCCTAATTTGTTTGTGCTCCATTTATGTTTTTATATGCGGATGATGTTATGCTCTTTTGAATGCTTCAAAATCCAATGTTCGAAATCAAAAAGGTGTTAAAAATTTATGAAAAGGTTTCGGGCAGCAGTGTTAGTCCTAATAAAACAAGGGTTTTTTATGGTAAGCATGGTAGTAGGTCGCTTAAGAGGTATTTGCATAATCATCTAGGGTTTGTTGAAGGTCATGAGTCTTTTGATTATCTTGGTGTCCCTATTTTTAGGGGCTGTCCTAAGGTTGTGTATTTTCAAAAGATAGTTGATAAAACTATTAGCCAACTCACTCGTTGGAAGCGGTCTCCACTTTGTCTATGGCTGGTAGTGGTTAATTTGGTTAACTCGGTTGCCAGATTCCTTCTTTGATCCATGTTCTCAAAATCTACCTGTCATTCATTACTTGTTTGAAAAAATTGAAAGTGTCAAGTAGAATTTTATATGGTCCTGGGAATATAAATTCCAAGGCTTTTGCTCATGTTGCTTGGGATAAGGTTTGTGCTCCTTATTTGGAAGGGGACTTGGTGTTCGCTCTCTTATTTTTTCTAACTCGCTTTGGTTTTGAAAACTGCTTTGGAATATTACTAATGCCGTTAGTGATGGTTTGAAGTTTGTTATAGATAGGCATTGGAAAAATTCTTGTGATTTACGACATTAGGCATATCCCGCCTTCCCTAATCGTATTCGCAGGTTTTATGATGTTATTGATAAAAGTTCCCAATGGATTAGGGGTCATGTTTCTTCTATTCGGGTTTGGACGGATAATTGGCTTGGTTATAAAATTGTGGAAAGATTGGTGTCCCCAAGTTTTTATGGGGCCATTTAGATCATTCCATTTCTTGCTATTTTATTAATGGTTGTTGGCATATCGAGGAGACTTTTTTAAATAATCATGCCGATATTGTTGATGATATTTTAGGTTCTCGCCTCGGTCCTTCCATGCCATTGATAGGAGGGTTTGGACTTCTTCTCTTCATGGGAATTTGTCTTCTAAAAATTGTGTATTATCGTGTTAGGCCTCATTACCCTGAGCCCGCTTGGGGTGATTGGATTTGGGATGCAAATATCCCTCCTTGCGATCTATTGTTGTTTGGAAGGCAATTCATAGGAAGCTCGACTTGGGATCTCTTGGAGCGAAGGGGCTTTTATGGCCCTTCCGCTTGTGCTTTGTGTTTTGCAAGTAATGACACTTTGGATCATTTATATGGCTGCCGCCCTTACCACCAAAGTTGTCGAGTGATTTTTTCTCGCCTTTTAATAGATCTTTATTACCTTATTCTACATTTGATGAGTTGGTTTTGCAGGTTATTAAATTCAAGTCAAGCTCTCAAATGAACTTTGTTTGGAAGTATATTTTTGTGACATGGATTTGGTTGGTTTGGAAAATTAGGAATGAGGTGGTCTTTGATGAGGGGGTGGTGCCGCTAGTGGTCTGCTGCTTGTAGGATGAAAGCTCATGTTAGGGAGCTAATTTGGATTGATATGGGTAGGATGTGTGATCCTCCTCTTGAGGAGGCTGTTCTCGGCAAGTTGGGTGTTCCGGTTAAGAGTCCGAAACCTAAGGTTACTAGAAATGTTAGATGGGTTCCTCCGGGATTGGTTTTTATAAATGTAACATTGATGGTAGCTCTACGAGGGCTCTCGGGTTATTCGGGAGGAAGGGGTGTGTTTATAAACTCGCCGCTTATTTGTAGGTGCTTTTGCTATTTTTCACAATTTTGGTTTTTCTTTTGATGCAGAGCTCTAACCGCTTATTAGGGTCAAGAAATTGTTGCGCTAGAGGTTGGAAGAGGGTGATTTTTGAAACTCGATTCTTCTTATGTTATCTATGCTTTTGGTGCTACAAATGCTTGTGTTCCTCGAGGTGGCATAATGCGTGGCTTATGGCTAAGGACATTCTTTCGACTATGGATGAAAGATTTTGTCAAGTCCTTCGTGAGGGCAACAAGGTGGCAGATTTGCTTTCCAAATATAAGGATTACGAGGGTTTCCGATGGTGGGATCAAGAACCAGATTTCATAAAAGCTCAAATTAAAGATGACCCGCACAAGGTTTATGTTAGAGTTGGTTGATGTTCTATTTCGGGCAAATTTTTGTTTGTAACATGTTTGTCTTTGTTCTCGACTAAGGCTTTCGCCTTTGAACCGTAGCCTTTGCTTGGTTTCTTTAGAGGGTTATCTTTTTTCCCTTTGATGGATTTTATCCCTAAGGAGGGTTTTGCCATCAAAGGTTTTTAGTGAGGGCCCGGCCTCTCGATCGACTTGTGATCATACGGCTTTAGGTCGCTTTTTGTTTTTCTTTTTATTATAATATTCTTCATTTACAGAAATATAAGGATTGTTTGTTAGACTAATTTGAGATCCATTGGAACATCTTAAGTACTTTTCTTACCTTAATTAATGATCATTGGAGTGAAAATGATCATTTAGATAGTGTTTTATAGGACAAAATATAACTAGTTATCACAAAGTTTAATTGTCGATAATAACACTCTAAAAACTACACCTAATGTAGATAATGGAGGGAAATTGTCGATAAGTAATCCATTTGAATGCAAAAACATAAAAATCAATGATTTATCACGGTCATACCGAGGTTATTCAAAATCCTATAAAAACCATATAGATTTGTTTTAGCATGCAAAAAGACAAAAAATAAGGAGTATTTGTTAGACTAATTTGAGATACATTGGAACTTTCTAAATACATTTCTTAACTTAATTAATGATCATTGGAGTGAAATGATCATTTAAATAGTGTATTGTATAAAACAGATAAAAATAATTAGTTATCAATAATAACACTCTAAAAACTACAACTAATGTATATAATGGAGGGAAATGACCGATAAATAAACCTTTTGAATACAAAAACATAAAAATCAATGATTTATCACAGTCATAACGAGATTATTCAAAATCCTATAAAAACCCTATAGATTTTGTTTTAGCATGCATAAAGACGAAAAATAAGGAGTGTTTGTTAGACTAATTTGAAATCCATTGGAACTTCCTAAGTATATTTCTTACCTTAATTAATGATCATCGAGTGATTTGTTCTCTCCTCCTTTCTTGGAACGCTCTTGACTTTTCGATTCTTTCCTTTGATGGAATCTATTCCATTAATTTTAATTGGGAATTAATTTCCCAAATTGTTAGTTCTGCTGACTTCTTTATGAAATCAATCGTCTGCCACGGGTTTGACTCCGATTTCCCCAACTTGTCTCGCTGACTCCAAGTGGTTTCCAACAGCTCCGATGGCCGATTCAACAATGGCCGCGGCCGCGACGGCTAATCCCCGCCCGACGGCTGCCTACGCACTCGTGATGCACTCCTTAAGTCGATTCCGGGTCTACGACGGCTGATTCGTGGATAAATCAGCGCCGTGAGAATAACGAACCTGCCTTCGATTCAGCTGATTAAGAAGGGCGATTTCTTTTCGATACCCATCGACGAAGTTTGCTAAAGAGAGTGCCAAGCCGTACATAGATTCTTTAATCGGCCGTGTGATTTATTCCAAGGGCGATAAGCCAAGAGCCACTCTTGTGTTGCAGAGCAAATTGAGGAGCTCCGAACATTTCCTCTACGGTGACATGTTCTTCCTCCGGTTAGAGGTTTTTACAACTTTCAATTTTCGAATAAAGAAGATAGAGATAAGGCGTTTCAAACAATCTTGGGTGTTACGGCTCGGTTATCAAGGCCTTTCAAAACTGGGTTCCTAACTTTAACCCTTATAGAGTAAATTCTTCAATTGCTCAAGTTTGGGTGCGTGTTTTGAGCTCCCAATTGAATACCGGAGACCTGATGTTTTTGATGCCATACCGCCGCTCCGGGACTTTGATTAGTGGTAGATGAACGGATCTGCTTCGAAGAATCAGGCCACTACGTTAGGTTGTTGGTTGACATTGACATGAAAGTTCCCTACAAGATAAAAATAATGATCAACGTCCGGTCTTTGTTCTTTTGCTTATTTCCAAGATGAGCCACTACCAAAATTTTGTAAGTATTGTGGGATAGTAGGTCATTCACGAGCCGGTGCAAAAACTATGTGGATGGGGTTAAGAGTCGATACTCCGCGCTCGCAAGATGGCAGCAAGTGCCAAGGACGGTCGTGATAAGGGTGGTTTTCCCCAAACCGATGTGGGAAATTCTAGTAAGGGCGACGACTTTTCGTGGGCACTTCTAATTCTTTTCGTATTCTCGAGACCTGATAATGAGGTTTCTGAGAGGTCGACAAGTGATATGCTTCAAATCGAGGTATACCATCCTAGGCAAGTTGATGTGGTCGAACATTGGGGGTTCCCTAAGGTCGATACTTAAGCGTAAAGCAAAATTGGTTGAGGAGGTTGCTATGGCTAATGAGGCGGAGGATGGCAGTCCGGTTTGTGGGGATGATCGTGAGCACGCACTCGATAACTGGCCGAGGCTCGGGCCGTTGCTTCGGCTTCCTCTCGGGTGATTTCTGGCTCGGGTTCGGGTCCGGTGGAAGCCATTCAGAAGTGGCAGCGGTGGCTACTCAGTAAATTTTCAGTGATTTCGGATGGTTCGAGGCGTCTGTAGTCATGGGGAGGCTAGCAAGAAATAAGGCCATTAAAACACCCGCCGAAGCACGGGTCTTCGCGTCCACCTTAATGAGTATCCTTTTTGGAATATTCAAGGCATTGGCAATAAGTCTTCAAGCTTTTGCTTAAAGATTATCGGGTTTAATGCCTCGATCCTATTTGCTCTTTTTGAACCCAAAGTTTTATTGCGTACTATTTCTTATAAATTTTGGGGATAATTTGAATCTTGTTTTCCTTGCACATAACGATTGCTCTCCTCTTCGGCCGAATATATGGGTATTTTGTAAAAGAAGTTTTTGCAATTGTTCTTCGGTGGTTTTTTCTTCTTCTCAACTTGTTGTTGTGAAAACGGTTTTGCATAATATGGTGTTTCATTTCGGTTTATTCATGCCGCCAATGATTATAGGATTCGTGAGATGTTTATGGAATGATATTGCTAGTTTAGGCTTATCTTGTTTATGCCTTTGTGGGGATTTTAATGCGGTGGTTGGGGATCATGAAAGGTTGGGTTATACGGCTGCTAGTGTTACGCCAATGAACGAGTTTAGTCTTTTTATAAATAACAATGATTTTGTTGATGTTCCTTATGTGGGGCGGATTTTACTTGGTTTGTTCGTCGTGGTGTTAGGGGTTATATGGGTGCTAGGCTTGATAGTGGTTCTTGCTAATGTTGGTTTTGTTAATAAGTGGCAGGGTTGCACGGGTGGAGGTACTTCCTCGCCGTTCATCCGACCACCTGTCCTATGAATCTTCGTTGTTGACTCGGGGTTGGTTTGGTCCCTAAGCATTATTCCTTTCGCTTTCAGATATGTGGTTAAGCCATGGTAACTTTAGAGACGTGGTTAAGCAGCCTTGGTTGCCGCCTTTGAACAAGCATTTAAGGATCCGCTGAGGGCCGGGTCATGTGTAAGTTGAAAAGACTTAAAGTTGCTCTTCGACTGGAATAAAAATGTTTTGGGGACATTCATAGACGAAGTTTCTACGACTTTTAGCTGAGCTTGCAGCCTGTTCAAAAGGAAATCCTGGATGAGGGTGATTCTCGAGATTCGTCGGGTTCGGGAAACGCTCTTGCCATGAACGTGTTAATGCTGCCCTTAGCCAAGAAATGCGTTCTATTCTCAAAAATCAGATCGGAGTGGTTGATGGATGGTGATCGGAACACGGCCTTTTTTTCACTTGGCAAATAAATTGGTGGCTAAGCCTCAAGGATATTTCTTCCCTCTCTATTAATGGTGTCATTGCTAACGACTCTGAAGTGTCATTAGATCTCATATTGTGAATTATTACAAGCATTTATTTTCTAGTAATATGGATTCTTCTCCTATGAATTTTGATATGCTTGATAATTTCATTACTTGTAGGGTGACGCACGGGCAAAATGACCTCTTTGATTGTCGCTCCCTGAGGAGAAAATCAGCAAGAAGGCTGTTTTTGGGCTAACAGCCTACTAGTTCCCCGGTCCGGATGGCTTTGGAGGTATCTTTTATCGGCATTGTTGGGATATTATTTCCTCGGATGTTTGTAGGGCTGCTGGACATTTTTTAGGCATATTTCCTTCCTTTGGGGTTGAATGAGAGCTCGGGTTACTCTTCTTCCTAAAGGATAGCATCCCGCTTCGATTAAAGATTATCGCCCTATTGTTGTGGGTAATTTCTTGTTTAAAATAATTACTAAAGTCATTGCGACCAGGTTTGGCTATGTTCTTGATTTGTTTTGCTCCGCTTTTCAATTTGGTTTTTATTCCCAATAGAAGCATTCAAACTTGTCTTGCTTTTAGCTTCTGAGGCTTTTAATGATATTATGGCTAATTCTAGGTCCGATGGGACGGTTTTAAAAGTGGATATTACTAAGGCTTTTGACACTCTTTCTTGGGATTTTTAATGTCGGTTTTACATAAGTTTGTCTTTTGTGACCGCTTTTCTTGAGATCGTGCAGGCTATTCTTCATTCGGCTAGACCGCTTTTCTTGTGATCGCCTTACGCCTTTTTCAATGATTTCATCATCGATTCAACATCGATAGATTTGTAACCAAGGAGCATTTCATTAGTAATATTTGTTTTTCACAGAATTTCAATTATGCTTCCGGCTCATCTTTCGAGGCTGTTTTGAATTTCAAGATTCAAGTCAAAGGGTCGCTTTATCATATTCGAGGTTGTTTCAAAATAAATCAATATCAATCAGCGATTGTTTCATATTTCAAAATACCGCTTGCTCAATCCCGCTGGATTTCTTCCGCGCGTATTCATGCGAAGTTTCTCGTTCGGGGTAAAATTTTCACGCGACATCGTAGTCTTCGACAGTGGTAAAATATCTTGACGATGATTCGCCGCTCGACAATCGACGGCTCAAGATACTTCCTCTTCAACCGCGGCGCTGGGTAAAAGAGGCGGTCTCTTTTATGGAATTCTTTTCGTAAAGGGTTCATATTTGACAGTGAAAAATTTTCAACGACGACTTGTAGACGGTTATCATCAACAACCGTCTCGCGGATACTCGGCTGCGGAGTCTCTCAGCCTTCTCAGGCCGCCCGGTTAACGGTGTTCGAGATTGGTGAAGGATTTAAGATGGATTTGTTGCTTAATTCGTAAAACCCTTCTCGTATTTTTTTCTCATTTCTAAGGAATGACCCAATCTTCGCGACGACGGCGGCTTTTGGCCAATTTCAAGTTTTGCATGTGGAAAGCGTAATCGCCGCTGATGGGCAGCGCAACTCGCTTTGAGGATGGAAATTTGCGTGTTTGAATCGCGATTTTATATGGGTTTTAAATTTTCGATTTGTTAATTGGTTTTGGTTTGGTGGTTTAATTTGAAATGGGTGGTCGGAATTGTTCTCGTTAATTGTTGTTCTTAACAGAGTTTGTTTGATCTCGCGTTTTTGCGATTGGCATTTGCGAAAGTGGATCGGGATCGAAGTAGGTTCTCTGGCCCCTCGCTTTGGTTATCTTTACGGGCATCTCGATTTGGTCAAGTAAATTCGCTAATCGGGTTTCAATTGAGTTCACGAAGTCTGCACATTACCTCGCTCGACAATTTGTTACTAAGTGTTTTCTCGGTTCCCGATCATTACGCTTACACGATTTGTGCATTACAAATTTTTCTTGGATTGTATTGCCGTTGTTAGTCCTGCTCGTGCTTTTGCTCGATTTGTTTGGTTTTATGGTTTTTCTGCTTTCTTGTGTCATGAACTCTTCCTCTTTTTACTGGCCGTTACCGCTCCAATGCATTCTTGGGTCCAGGCATTCGGGTTTGATGTTTTTGGATTTTATGCTTGTTGCAACGGGTATGGAGTGTTAATTGGGTTGTGTTTTTGACTTTTGACTCGATTCCTCTTAGCTAGATGTTTCCTTTTGTTGACTCCTTCGAGGGTGTTTTCAGCCTTGTTTGGGCTTTTTAGGATTTTGCTCATCTTGTTTGGGCTTCTCCTTTCATTTCCCTTCGTATACCTTGGACCGGGTTGTGGTCCCACCTTTTTCTTTTTGCTCTTTTTCAATATTATCTTTAATTTGAGGAAAAATAATGAGTGAAAAATGTGGAGAGAGAGGCTCTCCCTTCTCTCTAGATTTTAGGATCCTCTTTATTCAAAAAATTTTCACATTTTTGTTTCTTGATGACGCCAAGATTTTTTCTATCATCAAATGGAAGATTCGGGATTTTCCGATTGGGCCAACAATTGTACTTTCAAATGGGTTATCTAACACTCTTTTCAAGTTTGGTCACCAACAACCCGTAAGGCTTCGACATCGTTTCTCAAAAGGGAATTTTCTTTTTTCTTCCCAAATTTCCTAGCGAAAAGGCTACTACTACGCTTTCTTCTACATTCATTATCTCTACAATAATTTTTGGCGCCGATTGCACCAGTTGTATGGCGATGGATTCTCAAGAATATTTTCTCAAGAAAATTTTCGACGCCTGATTCTTGGATTCA
The DNA here is from genome assembly GCA_030762865.1 of Paraleonurus japonicus. Classification (NCBI taxonomy): domain Eukaryota; kingdom Viridiplantae; phylum Streptophyta; class Magnoliopsida; order Lamiales; family Lamiaceae; genus Paraleonurus; species Paraleonurus japonicus. The sequence continues at coordinate 45,555,518 of CM061056.1, forward strand.
CGACGGCTTCGGGAAGGGAGTCTCTTTTAAGGGATTCTTTCACAATGTGTTTGTATTTAACAGTGGGAAGTGTTGCCCACGCTCATACGGCGACTTGCCGCCCGACGGTTATCATTTTTCTTCAACCGCTCGACGATTACTCACGCGGTGATTGCGCGGAAAATGGATTATCAGCTACGGAGGCGATCTTTCAAGTTTTTGGGTTTGAATTGATTCGCGATTTCACAGAGTTAGTCGGATTTCAATTTCATAGAGTTGTGATTTTTCTCGGTTCTCGTTTCTCGGGTTTTGATTTCGTTTACAATTTGGCGATTTTGGTTCTTGAATGTTTGCACTTTTCATGTTCGATATATTTGCTTCAATGAGTTTTCTCTCGGTTTTTTTCTTCTCTCCGCAAGTTTTTGAAGCACTCAAGTTGTGCTCGGTTCAAATAAGTGATCGAAAAACTCCTCAATTCACTCGATTTCAAACGGCGCGAAATTTTTCGATCAATTTCTTCTGCGGGGGTTTTGATCGGGCCGATTCTCGCTTTTGCGCCGACGGCTTCCGATAGCGACAAAGCTCACGGTGGACGCTCAATAGATGATTTGTTATTCGAGGTTTTGATTTTCGACGGTTATCGATCTTTACCAACCGCCTCGACGGCGTGGGTCTTCACCGGTGGGTGGTTTTTCATCCGATAAAAGGGAGATAATTTGTGTCTCGAGAGTGCGTTGATTCGATTTTAAAAGCTTCACTGAGGTTTACTACAATTACTCAGTGACATTCGGGGGTATAAACCGTGAGTTTGATTGATATTTTTCTGCTTTCATGTTTCTTCGAGCTCGTTTCTTTCTTGCTTGGAATTGTGGATTTCAAGCGTGATACCTATTCAATGGTTCACAAATGTTGGTCGAATTGATTGTTCCCGACGCTGTGCATTTAACTGGGTTTCTCGGGTTTTCTTGGTTGCCTAAGCATTCGCTTTGAAGAAAATACCTCAGTTGAAGGGTCAAGCTTTTAGCCGTTTAGCTTCTCGTAGCCATTCTTTCTTCTCCTGGCTCGTGAAGTCGGTTTGTCCGGGTCTTTCGATTGTGTTTCAAAGGAGATTTATGTTTGTGATTCTCTGGTCTGAGTCAAGATTCTTTCCTTTACTTACCTAAGCCTCGCTCCAATGCATGTTCGATTCCGGCATCTTGCCAGATGCTTCTGCTTTTATGCTTGTTGTATCGGGTTGGACGTCATTTGGGTTGTGTTTTTGGCTTTGATCGGTTTATCTCTTTGCTAGATGTTCTATTTTGATTGACTCCATGGTGGGTGTATTAATCTGTTTTGTCAACCCCTGTGGGTGTATTAATCATTTGGTTGTTGTGTTTTTTCCAGCCTTTGTATTCGGGCTTCTTATTAGGCTTTTTGGGCCTTTTTTCTTTGTTTTTCGCTTATACCTTCTTTTTCTCTTTTATCAATAATACCTTTAATTTGGAGGAAATATAAGTGAGTGTTTGTTAGACTAATTTGAGATCCATTGGAACATCTTAAGTACTTTTCTTACCTTTTAATTAATGATCATTGGAGTGAAATGATCATTTAGATAGTGTTTTATAGGATAAAAAATAACTAGTTATCACAAAGTTTAGTTGTCGATAATAACACTCTAAAAAATACAATTCCTAATGTAGATAATGGAGGGAAATTGATAAGTAATCCATTTGAATGCAAAAACATAAAAATCAATGATTTATCACTGTCATACCGAGGTTATTCAAAATTCTATAAAAACCATATAGATTTCTGTTTTAGCATGCAAAAAGACAAAAATAAGGCGTGTTTGTTAGACTAATTTGAGATCCATCGAACTTTCTAAATACATTTTTAACTTAATTAATGATCATTGGAGTGAAATGATCATTTCAATAGTGTATTGTATAAAACAAACAAAAAATAATTAGTTGTCGATAATAACACTCTAAAAACTACAACTAATGTAGATTATGAAGGGAAATGACCGATAAATAAATCTTTTGAATACAAAAACATAAAAATCAATGATTTATTACGGTCATAACGAGATTATTCAAAATCCTATAAAAACCCTATAGATTTTTATTTTAGCATGCATAAAGACGAAAAATAAGAAGTGTTTGTTAGACTAATTTGAGGAATAAAGGTAATTTTATTAAAAAGAAAAGAAAGAAGTCATAACCTGCACTCTCCGAGGGAAGACAAAACCGGAGGCTTGCAAGGCCTCACTAAAAACCTTGTCCGTAAAACACCCCTCGTGGGGAAAACCTAACAAGGGGAAAAAGAGATACTACAAACAAGCTCTCCAAAAAGAAAGCCAAGCCCGGAATACAAGGCTACCCAAAAAGCACCCGAAATACAAAGGTCAAAATAAGGTCCTATTTACAAGACCCAAAAAAGAAAACAAACCTAACCCATAAAACGAAAAACAAGGACAACGTAATACAAAGTTCGTAAAAATAGAAAACCACCAAACTAAACTCGGCCACACAAAAGAAGCCGGTCAACCGCACCAAACTCCATCACGAAACCGTACAGCCACACCGCACAAGGACAAAAACCAGCAACAAACCCGCAAAGCCAACAAACAAACCAACAGAAATAACAAATACCGAGAACCAAACAACCCGACCCGAACCGAGAAAAACACCACAAAACCGGACAGAACCAAATAACACCAAAGCAGCAAGACCAACAGACACCAAAGCAACAAAACCAAGAAAAGAGCTAAAGAAGAAATTAAAAACCAAAGCAACAACATGAACCCAAAACCGGGAAACTAAAAAGCCGTATAACACCATAAAACCGGACAGAACTAAAACACCAAAGCAAAGAATACCAAAGAGCTCCAAAACAAACCAGACAAACCAAAAAAACGAAAGCAAGAACTAGCTAAATCAAGAACAACAGCCCAAAACAACCAGACATACCAAAAACGAAAGCAAGAACTAGCTAAATCAATAACTAGCTAAAGCGTATGAAAACACAAAAGTAGACAGCCCAAAACCAGCCATACCAAAAATAACGAAAGCAAGAACTAGCTAAAGCGTAAGAAAAACACAAAAGTAGACAGCCCAAAACCACCCATACCAAAATAACGAAAGCAAGAACTAGTTAAAGCATAGGGAAAACACAAAAGTAGACAGCCCAAAACGAAAAACACAACCAAAGGATATACAATCATGACTTCTTTGAACTCCCGTGCTTAGTCGTAGTGCATTTTCTCGCTCACAAATAATACCCATATCCGCAAGAGCTAACGTATCATCCTTAGTAATTTTAAACTCCTCTTTAGCAGCAGCATTTAATTGCTCTAAACCGTCTCTAGTGCGCTTTCAACATTTTCTCAAGCACCCGGTTCTAAAACCACCAATTGCGAATCCATCTCTAATCCCCTCTCTCGCTATATTATCAACCCTTCCTCGACAATATTCTGAGATTTCGAACACTCTTAAATATTGATTTCAATGGGGCTCCTAAAGTACCCGTAATATCCACGCATCCCAAAAAATGCACTACTCTGTTCTTCAACCGTATCCCCTCAACCTCAAGACCAGCAAACTTATTCGAAGTTTCCACCTTTATCCGAAGTATCCGTGTCTTGCTCTCCCGGCCGAGCCCACGTAAACCTCGATTCCACCCCGATCTCTCGAAGTGGCAACAGCTCCCTAAGAGTACCCCCGCATCCTACCAACATTTTTGCCGCTATTGCACTTACCTATGTAATGTCCAATTATTCCACAATTCTTGCAAAACTCCTGTAATCTTTCATATTGAAAATACGCAAAAAATAATAACCAAGCCCTTCCACCATAATCTTATCTTGCAGTTGTATTCTTCAAATCCATCTCAACCAACAATCTAACGTGATGACACATTTCCTTCCTATTAGTTCTATCATCAATCCTAATTAACGTACCTAAGGCCGATTTAAATACCCTCATAAATTTCTTTACACCAATACTCAATTCCAGAACTCCAAATACCCCGACTCCAAACCCGAGCTATAGACGAAGTAACCTTATATGGATTAAAATTCTGAGTCCATTTCTCGTAAACGCAAAATACCCGGTTTTAGAGCCCAAGATTGACGAAGGAAAGCCTTATCCCTCTCCTCTTTGGTGACGAAATGTATGTTAAAAACCCCCTTCCCAAAGGTAACAATGGATCGAATCGCTTGTCTCCCAAAGAGCCTCTATTTTCCGTTGCAATTCAAGATTCGAACCGGGTTTCACCCTTTGAGTAGATAACACGCCCTATGAGAGTATCAACATAGACCTTCGCATTTTCATTGTAGAGATTTTCGCTCACTTGTATGGAAAACTCCCTCGACCGGGAATAATAATGGCCAAACGCCGCCGGGTCTCGATGGATTCGGAACCACGCCGAAGATGGTCGAGTCGAAAAGAATGGGTTGTGTAATCCTCCGCCCCGTGGTGGGTGGGCCCAAACCAGGGCTTAGGAGCGCTGCCTGGGGTCGGAAATGGTTGTGCCCGAATCGTGGAGCTGTCGGGCCGGCAAACTCAGCATTCGAAAGCTCTTCGCCCAAGAATCAATGTTGTCGTGAATCGATTTAAACCGCCAAGCGGTGGATAATCGGGTAAACCGCCTCCCTTCGCTAACGAGATGATGAAACAATAGAATCTTGCAATTGCGACACAAAAATCGCACAATCGTGATTCCCGCCACCGAGGAAAAGTTAATTTAGATTGAATCCCCAAATTTCGGCGTTAACGGATTTTGACCAATGACCTAGAGACGAAGATCGGGCTGAATGGAACTTTTTGAAATTCGCTGACAAAGTCAGTTAACCATGGAAAATCAGCCGATTAATTTTTGGAAATCGATGTTTTGGAACCTAAAGAAAGTCTGGATTCCATACGGCAAGAATTGAATTTGGAATCAAAGCAGTAGATTTCCCGAAAGTCAGTCGCAGGCAAAAACAGTCAACAATTCTAGAGATTGAAATCCATTGGAACTTCCTAAGTACATTTCTTAACTTAATTAATGATCATTGGAGTGATTTGATCATTTCATTAGTGTTGTGTATTAAAAGACTAAAAATAACTAGTTACCACAATGTTTAGTTGTCGATAATAACACTCTAAAAACTACACCTAATGCAAATAATGAGGAAAATGACCGATAAATAAATCTTTATAATGCAAAAACATAAAAATCATTGATTTACCACGAGTCATACCAAAATTATTCTAATAATAACCAATCCTATAGATTTTTGCTTTAACATTCAAAAGAAAAAATATAAGGAGTGTTTGTTAGACTAATTTGAGATCCATTGGAACATCTTAAGTACTTTTCTTACCTTAATTAACGATCATTAGAGTGAAATGATCATTTAGATAGTGTTTTATTGGACAATAAAATAACTAGTTATCACAAAGTTTAGTTGTCGATAATAACACTCTAAAAACTACACCTAATGTATATAATAGAGGGAAATTGCCGATAAATAAACCTTTTGAATACAAAAACATAAAAATCAATGATTTATCACGAGTCATACCGAGATTATTTAGAACTCTACAAAAGCCCTATAAATTTCTATTTTAGTATACAATAAGAGAAAATAAGGAGTATTTGTCGGACTAATTTGAGATTCATTGGAACATCCTAAGTACTTTTCTTACCTTAGGTAATGATCATTGGAGTTAAATGATCATTTAAATAGTATTTTTATCAAAAAATAAAAATAACTAGTTATAACAAAGTTTAGTTGTCTATAATAACACTCTAAAAACTACACCTAATGTAGATAATGGAGGGAAATTGCCGATAAATAAATCTTTTGAATGCAAAAACTTAAAAATCAATGATTTATCACGGTCATACCGAGGTTATTCAAAAATCCTATAAAAACCCTATACATTTATGTTTTAGCATGCAAAATACAAAAATAAGGAGTGTTTGTTAGACTAATTTGAGATCCATTGGAACTTCCTAAGTACATTTCTTAACTTAATTAATGATCGTTGGAGTGAAATGATCATTTCCATAGTGTATTGTATAAAACAGAGAAAAAATAATTAGTTATTTATAATAAAAATCTAAAAACTACAACTAATGTAGATAATGGAGGAAAATGACCGATAAATAAACCTTTTGAATACAAAAACATAAAAATCAATGATTTATCACGGTCATACCGAGATTATTCAAAATCCTATAAAAACCCTATAGATTTCGATTTAGCATGCAAAAAGACGAAAAATAAGGAGTGTTTGTTAGACTAATTTGAAATCCATTGGAACTTCCTAAGTACATTTCTAACCTTAATTAATGATCATTGGAGTGATTTGATCATTCAATAGTGTTGTGTATCAAAAAGACAAAAATAACTAGTTACCACAAAGTTTAGTTGTCGATAATAACACTCTAAAAACAACACCTAATGCAAGATAATGGAGGGAAATGACCGATAAATAAATCTTTTAATGCAAAAACATAAAAATCATTGATTTATCACGGGTCATACCGAGATTATTCTGAATCCTACAATAACCTACCCTATAGATTTACATTTTAACATTCAAAAAGAGAAAGTATGAGGAAAGTTGTAGAGAGAGAAGCTCTCCCTCTCTCTACATTTCGGAAGTTTGTTTCTTTTTAAGATTCATTCCAATGTTCGTTATTAACGCTCCTTCTTCAATTTATTCATCACTTTCAATACGTAAAAAGGATGTCATCAAGGAATATTGCATAAGAAGTCATTCGTTCAACACTTTTCCAAATTTCAATTTAGTAATCGGCCTGCTCGTTTTCGAGGCCAAATGGGTGCCAATAATTCGGAAGTGGACTCATTTTCCGAGATCATTTTTGTTTGTTTGACTCAAGGAAAAGGCTGGAGTTCTTCAAAAAGCCATTTCAACAAATTTTTCTCAAAACTCGTAGTTGGGTATTCTTCTAAAATCTCTTTTTACACAAAAGCTGCTCGATGGCGAATTTTTGATCGGGAAAAGCGATAATTTTTCCGATCGCGTTTGTCATACGATTTTCCAAAACCATTTTCGGTTACAAGAATCAAGCTTCTTCACGGAACAATTTCAGATTGACGGACTGCGGTTTCATCTCTCTTTAAAGCCGGTCCGATCTTGGCGGCGATTCTCCCTGAGAGTGCTCATTTTCAGAATGGGTCTCTGCCGATTCAGGGTTTTTTTCAAAAATCGCGAAGGATTTCTTTGATTTACAACGGAGTTCCGCGTTCTTTGTTGCGGAATTTTTCTTTGGACTTCGGCCGACGGTCTTTGGAAACGAAGATTTCTAAAGAAAACGCACGGCGGGCGGCAAGTGATTATGCTCCTGCTTTCAGCTGGGCTGGTCGATCGTTTCAGTAAGGGATTTTCTTTCAAGGGTGTCTTCCACATTGAGTTCGTTTTCGCCAACCGCTCAACGGCTATTCAAATGATGTTGTTTACGCCGGAAAATCACTAAGTTCGCAAAATTTCTATAAGCAGCAGAATTAATTTCGTGAGTGTTCTACTTTTGATTACCGATTTTGATTGGTTTAGTTGGTTAATTGCGGTTTAGCTGGTTAATTTTGCGGTTTTGCTATTTTTCTTCGGGTTTAGTTGGTTTAAGGTTTGTTGCTCGGAATGCTTGCGGCCATCAAGGTTTTGTTGCTTATCTTTCATTCTTTTCAAGGATTTGCTTTAGTGAAATAGTTCGTTTCTTTCCCTTCATTATGTATGATGAAGTGCTATGATTCGTATATTGTTGCTTTGGGTTTTCTTTTGGAAGATGGCTTTGATAGCGGTGGAAGTCGGTTGTCGGTTTTTATGGTGTTCGCCGAGTGTTTGCGATTTTGGTTTGGGATCGGTTTTCTTAGATTGTTTTTTGGTCAAAGTTGTTCGGTGATCGGCTTATTGCTGGTTAGTAGTTGACTCTTGGTGGGTGTTTAATCTGATTTGTTAACCCTTGGTGGGTGTCTAAATCATTTGGATGTTGTGCATCTTCCACCCATTGTATTTTTGGTTTTTTGGGCTTTTTTGAGCCTTTTGTTTTTGTTTCGTTTATACCTTGGACCGGGTTGTGGTCCCATCTTTTCTTTTCTCTCTTTTATCAATAATACCTTTAATTTGAGAAAGTATAAGGAGTGTTTGTTAGACTAATTTGAGATCCATTGGAACATCTTAAGTACTTTTCTTACCATAATTAATGATCATTGGAGTGAAATGATCATTTAGATTGTGTTTCACAGACAAAAAATAACTAGTTATCACAAAGTTTAGTTGTCGATAATAACACTCTAAAAACTACACCGAATTTATATAATAGAGGGAAATTGCCGATAAATAAACCTTTTGCATACAAAAACATAAAAATCGGTGACTTATCACGGTCATACCGAGATTATTTAGAACCCTACAAAAGCCCCGTAAATTTCTATTTTAGTATGCAAAAAGAGAAAAATAAGGATGTTTGTCGACTAATTTTGAGATTCATTGGAACATCCTAAGTACTTTTCTTACCTTAGTTAATGATCATTGGAGTTAAATGATCATTTAAATAGTATTTTGTATCAAAAAAATAGAATGAAACCCAGATTAAAGCCAAATGGAATGGAAATTCAAATGCAAAATTTTCTATAAATTCGGCGTTCAAGAAATTCAAGGCATTCGAAGTTTGATTCGGGAATACATTCGAAAACTTTGCCAATCTTCTCATATTATCTTCTCACTATCCTTCATATCTCTCAATTACCAATTCAAAGTCTCGTAAATCAATTCAAGTAAGACATTTACTTATATTTCAATCTTGTATTTCAATTTCAAGTTGTAAATTTTCCATTCATAAATTAAAGTTTTTATTCACAAGTTTACACTTCCGCCGTTTCAACTCTGTGAATACATTTTATATGCATTCATTCACATATGCATAACTCCTGGTACAGTTACATATCGAGCCATTCATATTGTAACTTCAAGAAAAGAAAATTTCTTTTCTTAGATATCGTTATACTAATTAAATTTCATAAGAATTAGTTGATATGCGGTGGAAGGCGTTGGTCACCGGTGAAAATCCGATGGTCACCGTGAGTGAAGGTGGTCCGGTGGTGGTCCGTTGTATCCAGGATATCAATGAGGTCTTATTAAATTTTATCAGTATTAATGGCATCTAAATTAAGAAACCTATTTTCAAGATGTAGCAGTATGGATACCTGCGGGTATCGCTGATCAAGGGAAATTCATATGACCGATAACTATTCAAATTGGAATATTCCTCAAACCGCAATAGAAACTTTATATCAAATTGGTAGTTTCGATTATAAAATTGCCGATTCATCGAAAATTCATGAAGAAAGCTGTTTCGGTTAACGAAGAGTTTCATTCTTATTCATTACTTTCTAATGTTTCTATTAAAAAATACCTTGAAAAAGGCTATAGATATATTCATTTTGGTTTGATTCAAGTCGCTATTAAACCTCTTGTTCATATAGGAGTTGATGCTCCTGTTTATCTTGCTTATGGATAACCGACTCAAGAGATACAAAATTTCTTTACTTGCTATGATTCAAACCAATATTTGTAATGGTCTCGATTTATTTCAATTGTGCTCCTAATTACTCTGTAGATCTTACGAGATCCCCTTATCAATGATGCTCTCATTCTTGATATGCATCTACAAGGTGATGAATTCAAATATCTTTGCAAAAACTTTGCTATTATTTATCGTATTCATTTTCGTGTTATGTCTTCTCAACTCAACCCAAAATTCATCCTTACGCCTACGGCTATGAAACTATTTTACTTCAAATTGAAGCAGACAACTCTGCTTTGTCTTTGTTCCTAAAAGACTCAAATGGAATGAAATCACCATTCCTAATGAATTCAAAATTACAACTCCTCAAATACCAAGAGGAATCGAAAAACAAGAAATCTCTCGAGATTGAAGAAGACTCGATGGCAGAGTTCTCTTTCGTTTTAATTCCTTTTGTTTTAAAGAAAAGCCTCGTATTCAAGAAATCTTTTCTAAAACCTCCTCTAGAGCCTCTTTTCCAAGGATCTAGACCTGATTTTTCAAATGTCAAAGTTGATTTCAAATCTCCTATTCCTAGCACTAGCTATCACTCGATTTCATTCAAGAACCATCTCATATCGGTTCACCAACTTTTTCTCAAATGGATCATGTCAATATGATCGAAAAGGATTTTCATATCGATTTTAAATATCTTGAGGAAGAATTCAATGATCCACGAAGATGAAGATCGAAAAAATTGGTTTTAAAACTTGATGAAAAATTCTGTAATAAGCTTCATGAGGAATGGATTATTGGTCTTCATAAATTTCGAGACAATATTCCTATTCTCAATTGGTTTTCGGCTTATTGCAAACTCAATGACATCGAAGAAGATGTCTATTCTCTTGATCAAATAAATGTTCAAACTAGTCCTTATAAAAAATGGAATCTTACTTCCGGGTTCCACCGTCACCTCTATTCATCCACCTCTTGGCTAATATCAAAATACCTATTAATAATGGAGAAGTTGTTGCAACTCCATTCAGTAGGACGTGAAGGAGATGATGCACCCAAGATGAGTGACATCGTAAAACTTCACGAGCAGAATAATTTTTCTAATCAAATTCTTCATACTATTGCCGAACAGTTGATAGTCTTTTCACAAAATTGATTCCAAAAATGTTGTTTCAAATTTTCCAAATACTACTTCTACTCCTCATTTTGCTCCAAGGAGTCTTAGGATAAAACGAAGGCAAACTTCCTTCTTCTTTTAATCTCATTGAAAAAATTACCCGTCAGATCAATAATGAAGCCTCTGCTTGGGAACTAAAAACATTAATTGTCTTGATGACGACAACAATCCGTGGTTAATAAAATCAATTTCAAACACTGAACAAAACCTTTCTATAATAATCGATATACCCCCGATATCGGATTCGAAGAAAGGGCTAACTTCAAAAATGGTGCTCAATACGATGGTACTTCCATTTATACTTGGAATATCGACGGTAAGTCTGAGTATGAAATACTCAATACACTCCAAGAAATGGGCATGGCTCGTGTCGCCTATAAAGTTCAAAACCAAACCGAAGAAAATGTCATGGCATTAATTGTCTCCGGATTCACCGGGTCAACTCAAAAATTGGTGGGATCATTCCCTTGATCTTGAAAGCAAAAAGCTATTCTTGATCATGTTTCCACCTTTGAAGATGAAAATGGAGTAACCTCTGTTAAAAGTGATGCCTGTGACTTTCCCGATAATCACGATTGGCATGTACTTCATTGGTAATCCAAAAGAAGAATTGGATTCTACTCAAATTGTTCTTTCTAACCTACGATGTCCAACCCTTTCGGATTATCGTTGGTGCAAAGATGTTTTCCTTACTCATGTTTTAAAAAGAACTGATTGCAATGCCTCTTTTTGGAAAGAAAGATTCATTGCTGGCCTTCCAAAACTTTTTAGTGAAAGAATTCATCAAAAACTCAAAGAGGCTACTTGGTCTTTCCGAGATTAATTTTGAAACTATTACTTATGGTCAACTCTTTGCTTTTATAAAAAAGAAGGGCTTTCTCTTTGCTCGTAACTCAAAATTCAGTCCAAATATGGTTACTGAAAAGAGTACGTTTAGAAAAGAAGTCGGAACCTTCTGCGAAGCCTTTGGCCTTCAAAAGGTTCAAGCTCCTTCTTCTAAGCTTAAGAAGAAAGCAAAACGTTTTTCAAAAGGAAAGTTTTCTAAAAATTCTACTCCTAATGATTCTCAAAAGTTTTACAAGAAAAACCTTTTAAGAAATTCAACAAGTTTCAGCCACGATGTTTTAAATGTCAAAAACTTGGTCACAAAGCTGATTCTTGTCCTCTCAAAAGAAGATTGATGAAATTTTTCATGAAGACGAAGATCTTCGTAATAAAATCTCCGCACTTCTTCTTACTAATAAAGAAAGTTCGATGACGAACCGGAAGAACCTTCTTTCTCAAGATAATAATAATAATACTAATGAAATCCTCGGAAATGATTCTCAAGAGGATGAAGAAGATGATGGTTGCCTTGATGAGTTCTCGTCCTCTTTCCATTAATGTTATTACTAATGAAACTTAACAAGAACTCCTCTTTGATCTCATTGAAAAGGTTTCGATCATTAGGAACGTCAAAAATATTTGATACGCCTAAGGGATTTAATCCTTAAGGACGAAAGTCCTAAAAAGAATAAAAATATTCTTGAATTAGAACCCTTTAGCATTTCAAAGCTTTTTGACAAAACTCCTAATCCCTCTATTTACAAAAGCTCTGTTGATACTTGATCTCCAAAGGGAAGTTAATTTCCTCAAAAGGAGGTTAATCAACTCAAAAAGGAAATTGGTACTCTTCATACAAAAGATTTAGAGCTTGAAACTCGTATTTCTCTTCTCAAAGATCATTCTACTAATATTCCTTAATCTTCCACAACGAATAAAGATTCTATTCATGCTATTGATAGAATCTCTTTTCAAAAGTGGTATACCATTATTACTCTTGTAGTGGATGATTTCAAAATAAATATTTCTTGTCTTCTTGACAGCGATTGTATTAGGGAAGGACTTATTCCTTCTAAATACTACGAGAAGACTAATGAAAAACTTGTTGCTGCCAATGAAACTCCTCTTCAAATAAAAATACAAACTTTCTAATGCTTATATTTGTAACCAAGGTTCTTGTTTCAAAACTCCTTTCATTCTTGTCAAAATCTTAGCCAAGATGTCATTCTTGGAACTCCTTTTTGACTACTTTATACCCTTTGTCGTAGATGAATTGGTATTACTACCAATATCATGGGTAATTCCATCTCTTTTAATTTTTTAAATCCTATTAAACAAAGAGAAATCTCTTTATTGCAAGAACATTTAATTTCTCGTATAAACTCTATTTCAAGAAAACAATTTCATATTCAATCTCTTCAGAAGAAATTCCTTATTTAAAGATCGAGGAAAGTCTTAATAACAGATCTTCAAACTAAAATTTTTGCTTTCAAAAGTTTACTTGAAAAAGAAATATGTTCTGATCTTCCCAATGCCTTTTGGGAAAGAAAGAAACATATCGTTTCCCTTCCTTATATTCCAAATTTTTCGAGAAAAACATTCCTACTAAGGCTCGTCCTATTCAAATGAATCATGACCTTCTCAAGACTGTAAAGAAGAGATCAATTCTCTTTTACAAAAGAAATTGATAAGGCCTTCCAAATCACCTTGGAGGTGTGCGGCCTTCTATGTCAACAATCAAGCGAGAAAGGAACGAGGTTTTCCTAGGCTTGTTATTAATTACAAACCTCTTAATGAAGTCCTGGAATGGATTAGATATCCTATTCCCAATAAAAGGGATCTCATTAATAGGCTTCATAAAGCAAAAGTTTTCTCTAAATTCGATCTAAAATCCGGTTTACGGCAAATTCAAATTGACGAAAAAGACAATTACAAAAGCGGCATTCACAGTTCCTTTTGGATATTATGAATGGAACGTCATGCCTTTTGGTCTTAAGAATGCACCTCTGAATTTCAGAATATTATGAATGATATATTCAATAATTACTCTGATTTTTCTATTGTTTATATTGATGATGTTCTTATATTTTCTAAAGACTTCGATCAACATTTCAAACACCTTAACATCTTTCTTCAGTTGATAAGAAAAATGGTTTGGCCATTTCGGCTCCCAAAATCAAACTTTTTCAAACCAAAATCAGATTTCTTGGTCATGATATTCATAGAGGAACTATCAAACCAATTGCTGAGCAATTGAATTATTGATAAATTCCCTAATGAAATTCAACTGCAAAGATTTCGGATGTCTTAATTACATCTCCGATTTCTTTCCAAAACTTCGTATTATTTGCAAACCTTTATTTCAAAGACTTCAAAAGGAACCCCTCTATGGAATTCCACTCACACTAATATTGTTAAAAGTATTAAGAAACAGGTTAAATCCCTTCCTTGTTTAGGAATCCACAAATGAATTATTCTACTATTAAAAGAGAAATCCTTTCTATCGTCCTTTGCATTTCAAAATATCAGGATGATATCAATAAAAATTCCTTTTAAGGATTGATTGCAAATCTGCTAAGGAAGTTTTACAAAAAGATGTCAAAAACATTGTTTCAAAACAAATTTTTGCACGATGGCAAGCCATCCTTTCAAGTTTCAATTTTGATATAGAATATATTAAAGGAGAAAATAATTCATTACCCGATTTCTTAACACGTGAATTTTTGCGAGAAGATGAGTCGCCCAAGGATACAGACTCGACCATTATTCAAAAGCCATCATTAATCCTAATCAGTTTCAAGCCATTTCAAGTCCCCCTTTACCTTATTCAAATGTACTTAGAGCTCCGGCTCCTCCTACCCCTTCAAAATCGAACCCGCAGTTACTTTAACCAAATTCACTAACCCTCCAGATTTCAAAATCCTTAAAGACATCATTTCAAGGTACTTCACTACAGGATGTCAATGGTATTCGACAACCCCATCAAAACTCAGAATTTCTATGAATTCATTCTTGTTGATACAAAATCTGCCGAAATTGTCCATACTATGGACCCTAAAAACCAGACATGTAATCTCGTTCTCAAAATGCATTATCAAAAGAATCCTCGAGTCCGAAGATTGGACCTTTCCTCATTCTCGAAAAAGGCTTTTCAAAACCCTTTACTCCTAGAGGTTTTTCATATCCGACTACAAAATGGCCTGGTTCAAGATGTTTTTCTACGAGCCCTTTGATCACTCATGGTTCTTCACTTTTCATATAGACTTTTCAAAACCGTTTTCCCGGTATGGTTTTTAGAATGGTGGATGCAGTTTGGGCCTTTATCCACTATTTTGCCAAAAGACATTCATGATGCCTTGGTTTACTACACTCAAAAGACCCCGGAGACCAATTAGAAAAGAAATTGGTTTTACTCGTAATTCAAAGTTCCTTTGATCCTTTCTTTGGAGGTATGCATTTCAAAGAAGTACTTCTCGAAACCCTACCCGATTTCAATCATCCGAGAATTCAAAATCAAATGGTGGCAAGGCTACTCAAAGAAAGTTTTGCAACCTTTCGGTTGTTCAAAGGTTCCTTACCACGGGTGAAAAACCCAGTGGGAACATCCATCCAAAGATACTCACCTATCCCCTACATCAACTAGCTCCAAGAAGAAGAAATCAAAGGAGGTAAAATCATTTGACGATGAAGCTCCTCCGCTTTCTCAAAAGCAAATGAAGATGTTCGAATTACTCAAGATAATCCGTAAATGGCAAAAGAATATCTTCAATTCATAAAAACAAAGAAGGCTTCGTCTTCCTCGGATGAAGTTCATTCGGACTCAAGTTCGATATTTTCGGTGGTCCTTGTGCTCAGGATCCCTTCGACCTCCGACTACCTTGCTACTCAAAAGAAAAAGAAAGCAACCGCAAAAGAATAATATACGATTGCAAAAAGAAAATAAAAAACGACCGCAAAAGAATAATATACAATGCAAAGGAATAAAAATAATTCAAAAAGCCAAAAAATTAGAAAAGGCATTCATTAGAAAAAATGAAAATATTTTTCTTGCATTATCTTTTCTAGGTACCTCAAAACTGATATTTTTTAATCGAAGCTTCCGGTGAAGTGTGTATTCAATTATCGGTTGGCACAATGTATATTCAATTTTCTTGCTTTAAGACAGTGGATTCTATGACCGCCCGACACTCAACTCATCCAGACAGTGGATTCCATGTTAGCCCGACAAAACGAAATGGTGGGGCCCCTTTCGTTTACTTTCGGCGGCAAGCGCACTAAAGTCAGCATGTCCCGACAAAATTCAAAAAGCGGAGGTGATGGATACGTCTACCAACCAAAGCGACCAAATGAAATGCAAATTCAAATGAAACCCAGATTAAAAGCCAAATGGAATGGAAATTCAAATGCAAAATTTTCTATAAATTCGACGCTCAAGAAATTCGCAAGGCATTCAAGTTTGATTCGGGAATACATTCGAAAACTTTGCCAATCTTCTCATATTATCTTCTCACTATCCTTCATATCTCTCAATTACCAATTCAAAGTCTGTAGAATCAATTCAAGTAAGACATTTACTTATATTTCAATCTTGTATTTCAATTTCAAGTTGTAAATTTTCCATAGTTTAGTTGTCGATAATAACACTCTAAAAACAACACCTAATGCAGATAATGGAGGGAAATGACCGATAAATAAATCTTTTTAATGCAAAAACATAAAAATCATTGATTTATCACGGGTCATACCGAGATTATTCTGAATCCTACAATAACTTACCCTATAGATTTGTTTTAACATTCAAAAAGAGAAAGTATAAGGAGTGTTTGTTAGACTAATTTGAGATCCATTGGAACATCTTAAGTACATTTCTTACCATAATTAATGATCATTGGAGTGAAATGATCATTTAGATTGAGTTTTACAGACAAAAAATAACTAGTTATCACAAAGTTTAGTTGTCGATAATAACACTCTAAAAACTACACCTAATTTATATAATAGAGGGAAATTGCTGATAAATAAACCTTTTGCATACAAAAACATAAAAATCAGTGATTTATCACGGGTCATACCGAGATTATTTAGAACCCTACAAAAGCCCCATAAATTTCTATTTTAGTATGCAAAAAGAGAAAAATAAGGATGTTTGTCAGACTAATTTGAGATTCATTGGAACATTCTAAGTACTTTTCTTACCTTAGTTAATGATCATTGGAGTTAAATGATCATTTAAATAGTATTTTGTATCAAAAAATAAAAAATAACTAGTTATAACAAAGTTTAGTTGTCGATAATAACACTCTAAAAACAACACCTAATGTAGATAATGGAGGGAAATTGTCGATAAATAATCCTTTTGAATGCAAAAATATAAAAATCAATGATTTATCACGGGTCATACCGAGGTTATTCAAAATCCTATAAAAATCCTATAGATTTATGTTTTAGCATGCCAAAATACGAAAAATAAGGAGTGTTTGTTAGACTAATTTGAGATCCATTGGAACTTCCTAAGTACATTTCTTAACATAATTAATGATCGTTGGAGTGAAATGATCATTTCAATAGTGTATTGTATAAAACAGACAAAAAATATTAGTTGTCGATAATAAAACTCTAAAAACTACAACTAATGTAGATAATGGAGGGAAATGACCGATAAATAAACCTTTTGAATACAAAAACATAAAAATCATTGATTTATCACGGGTCATACCAAGATTATTCAAAATCCTATAAAAACCCTATAGATTTCTGATTTAGCATGCAAAAAGACGAAAAATAAGGAGTGTTTGTTAGACTAATTTGATATCCATTGGAACTTCCTAAGTACATTTCTAACTTTAATTAATGATCATAGGAGTAATTTGATCATTTCAATAGTGTTGTGTATCAAAAAGACAAAAAATAACTAGTTACCACAAAGTTTAGTTGTCGATAATAACACTCTAAAAACAACACCTAATGCAGATAATGGAGGAAGTGACCGATAAATAAATCTTTTTAATGCAAAAACATAAAATCATTGATTTATCACGGGTCATACCGAGATTATTTTGAATCCTACAATAACGAACCCTATAGATTTCTGTTTTAACATTCAAAAAGAGAAAATATAAGGAGTGTTTGTTAGACTAATTTGAGATCCATTGGAACATCTTAAGTACTTTTCTTACCTTAATTAATGATCATTGGAGTGAAATGATCATTTAGATTGTTTTTTACAGGACATAAAAAAACTAGTTATCACAAAGATTAGTTGTCGATAATAACACTCTAAAAACTACACCTAATGTATATAATAGAGGGAAATTGCCGATAAATAAATCTTTTGAATACAAAAACCTAAAAATCAATGATTTATCACGGGTCATACCGAGATTATTCAAAATCCTATAAAAAAACCCTATAGATTTTTGTTTTAGCATTGCAAAAAGATGAAAAATAAGGAGTGTTTGTTAGACTAATTTGAAATCCATTGGAACTTCCTAAGTACATTTCTTACCTTAATTAATGATCATTGGAGTGATATGATCATTTCAATAGTGTTGTGTATCAAAAAGACAAAAATAACTAGTTACCACAAAGTTTAGTTGTCGATAATAACACTCTAAAAACTACACCTAATGCAGATAATGGAGGGAAATGACCGATAAATAAATATTTCTAATGCAAAAACATAAAAATCATTGATTTATCACGGGTCATATCGAGATTATTCTAATCCTACAATAACCAACCCTATAGATTTCTGTATTAGCATTAAAAAAAAATATACATATATATATATATATATATAAGGAGTGTTTGTTAGACTAATTTGAGATCCATTGGAACATCTTAAGTACTTTTCTTACCTTAATTAACGATCATTGGAGTGAAATGATCATTTAAATAGTGTTTGATTGACAGAAAATAACTAGTTATCACAAAGTTTAGTTGTCGATAATAAACTCTAAAAACTACACCTAATGTGTATAATAGAGGGAAATTGCCGATAAATAAATCTTTTGAATACAAAAACATAAAAATCAATGATTTATCACGGGTCATAACCGAGATTATTTAGAACTCTACAAAAGCCCAATAAATTTCTATTTTAGTATCCAATAAGAGAAAAATAAGGAGTATTTGTTAGACTAATTTGAGATTCATTGGAACATCCTAAGTACTTTTCTTACCTTAGTTAATCATCATTGGAGTTAAATGATCATTTAAATAGTATTTTGTATCAAAAATAAAAAAATAACTAGTTATAACAAAGTTTAGTTGTCGATAATAACACTCTAAAAACTACACCTAATGTAGATAATGGAGGAAAATTGCCGATAAATAATCCTTTTGAATGCAAAAACATTAAAATCAATGATTTATCACGGGTCATACCGAGGTTATTCAAAATCCTATAAAAACCCTATAGATTTATGTTTTAGCATGCAAAAATACGAAAAATAAGGAGTGTTTGTTAGACTAATTTGAGATCCATTGGAACTTCCTAAGTACATTTCTTAACTTAATTAATGATCGTTGGAGTGAAATGATCATTTCAATAGTGTATTGTATAAAACAGAGAAAAAATAATTAGTTGTCGATAATAAAATTCTAAAAACTACAACTAATGTAGATAATGGAGGGAAATGACCGATAAATAAACCTTTTGAATACAAAAACATAAACATCAATGATTTATCACGGGTCATACCGAGATTATTCAAAATCCTATAAAAACCCTATAGATTTGTTTTAGCATGCAAAATGATGAAAAATAAGGAGTGTTTGTTAGACTAATTTGAAATCCATTGGAACTTCCTAAGTACATTTCTTACCTTAATTAATGATCATTGGAGTGATTTGATCATTTCAATAGTGTTGTATATCAAAAAGACAAAAAATAACTAGTTACCACAAAGTTTAGTTGTCGATAATAACAATCTAAAAACTACAACTAATGTAGATAATAGGGAAATGACCGATAAATAAACCTTTTGAATACAAAAACATAAAAATCAATGATTTATCACGGGTCATATCGAGATTATTCAAAATCCTATAAAAGCCCTATAGATTTTTATTTTAGCATTCAAAAGATGAAAAATAAGGAGTGTTTGTTAGACTAATTTGAAATCCATTGGAACTTCCTAAGTACATTTCTTACCTTAATTAATGATCATTGGAGTGATTTGATCATTTCAATAGTGTTGTGTGTCAAAAAGACAAAAATAACTAGTTACCACAAAGTTTAGTTGTCGATAATAACACTCTAAAAACTACACCTAATGCAAATAATGGAGGGAAATGACCGATAAATAAATCTTTTTAATGCAAAAACATAAAAATCATTGATTTATCACAGTCATACCGAGATTATTCTTAATCCTACAATAACCAACCCTATAGATTTCTGTTTTAACATTCAAAAAGAGAAAATATAAGGAGTGTTTGTTAGACTAATTTGAGATCCATTGGAACATCTTAAGTACTTTTCTTACCTTAATTAATGATCATTGGAGTGAAATGATCATTTAGATAGTGTTTTATTGGATGAAAAAATAACTAGTTATCACAAAGTTTAGTTGTCGATAATAACACTCTAAAAACTACACCTAATGTAGATAATAGAGGGAAATTGCCGATAAATAAACCTTTTGAATACAAAAACATAAAATTCAATGATTTATCACGGGTCATACCGAGATTATTTAGAACTCTACAAAAACCCTATAAATTTCTATTTTAGTATGCAAAAAGAGAAAAATAAGGAGTGTTTGTTAGACTAATTTGAGATTCATTGGAACATCCTAAGTACTTTTCTTACATTAGTTAATGATCATTGGAGTTAAATGATCATTTAAATAGTATATTGTATCAAAAAATAAAAAATAACTATTTATAACAAAGTTTAGTTGTCGATAATAACACTCTAAAAACTACACCTAATGTAGATAATGGAGGGAAATTGCCGATAAATAAACATTTTGAATACAAAAACATAAAAATCAATGATTTATCACGGGTCATACCGAGGTTATTCAAAATCCTATAAAAACCCTATAGATTTCTGTTTTAGCATGCAAAAATACGAAAAATAAGGAGTGTTTGTTAGACTAATTTGAGATCCATTGGAACTTCCTAAGTACGTTTCTTAACTTAATTAATGATCGTTGGAGTGAAATGATCATTTCAATAGTGTATTGTATAAAACAAACAAAAAATAATTAGTTGTCGATAATAACACTCTAAAAACTACAACTAATGTAGATAATGGAGGGAAATGACCAATAAATAAAACTTTTGAATACAAAAACATAAAAATCATTGATTTATCACGGGTCATACCGAGATTATTCAAAATCCTATAAAAACCCAATAGATTTTTATTTTAGCATTCAAAAGATGAAAAATAAGGAGTGTTTGTTAGACTAATTTGAAATCCATTGGAACTTCCTATGTACATTTCTTACCTTAATTAATGATCATTGGAGTGATTTGATCATTTCAATAGTGTTGTATAACAAAAAGACAAAAAATAACTAGTTACCACAAAGTTTAGTTGTCGATAATAACACTCTAAAAACAACACCTAATGCAGATAATGGAGGGAAATGACCGATAAATAAATCTTTTTAATGCAAAAACATAAAAATCATTGATTTATCACGGGTCATACCGAGATTATTCTGAATCCTACAATAACCAACCCTATAGATTTCTGTTTTAACATTCAAAAAGAGAAAATATAAGGAGTGTTTGTTAGACTAATTTGAGATCCATTGGAACATCTTAAGTACTTTTCTTACCTTAATTAATGATCATTGGAGTGAAATGATCATTTAGATTGTGTTTTGCGGGACAAAAAATAACTAGTTATCACAAAGTTTAGTTGTCGATAATAATACTCTAAAAACTACACCTAATTTATATAATAGAGGAAATTGCCGATAAATGAACCTTTTGCATACAAAAACATAAAAATCAGTGATTTATCACGGGTCATACCGAGATTATTTAGAGCCCTACAAAAGCCCCATAAATTTCTATTTTAGTATGCAAAAAGAGAAAAATAAGGATGTTTGTTAGACTAATTTGAGATTCATTGGAACATCCTAAGTACTTTTCTTACCTTAGTTAATGATCATTGGAGTTAAATGATCATTTAAATAGTATTTTGTATCAAAAAATAAAAAAATAACTAGCTATAACAAAGTTTAGTTGTCGATAATAACACTCTAAAAACAACACCTAATGTAGATAATGGAGGGAAATTGCCGATAAATAATCCTTTTGAATCAAAAATATAAAAATCAATGATTTATCACGGGTCATACCGAGGTTATTCAAAATCCTATATAAACCCTATAGATTTATGTTTTAGCATGCAAAAATACGAAAAATAAGGAGTGTTTGTTAGACTAATTTGAGATCCATTGGAACTTCCTAAGTACATTTCTTAACTTAATTAATGATCGTTGGAGTGAAATGATCATTTCAATAGTGTATTGTATAAAACAGACAAAAAATAATTAGTTGTCGATAATAAAACTCTAAAAACTACAACTAATGTAGATAATGGAGGGAAATGACCGATAAATAAACATTTTGAATACAAAAACATAAAAATCAATGATTTATCACGGGTCATACCGAGATTATTCAAAATCCTATAAAAACCCTATAGATTTTTGTTTTAGCATGTAAAAAGATGAAAAATAAGGAGTGTTTGTTAGACTAATTTGAAATCCATTGGAACTTCCTAAGTACATTTCTTACCTTAATTAATGATCATTGGAGTGATTTGATCATTTCAATAGTGTTGTGTATCAAAAAGACAAAAAATAACTAGTTACCACAAAGTTTAGTTGTCGATAATAACACTCTAAAAACAACACCTAATGCAGATAATGGAGGGAAATGACCGATAAATAAATCTTTTTAATGCAAAAACATAAAAATCATTGATTTATCACGGGTCATACCGAGATTATTCTTAATCCTACAATAACCAACCCTATAGATTTCTGTTTTAACATTCAAAAAGAGAAAATATAAGGAGTGTTTGTTAGACTAATTTGAGATCCATTGGAACATCTTAAGTACTTTTCTTACCTTAATTAATGATCATTGGAGTGAAATGATCATTTTAGATTGTGTTTTGCAGGACAAAAAATAACTAGTTATCACAAAGTTTAGTTGTCGATAATAATACTCTAAAAACTACACCTAATTTATATAATAGGGAAATTGCCGATAAATAAACCTTTTGCATACAAAAACATAAAAATCAATGATTTATCACGGGTCATACCGAGATTATTTAGAGCCCTACAAAAGCCCCATAAATTTCTATTTTAGTATGCAAAAAGAGAAAAATAAGGAGTGTTTGTTAGACTAATTTGAGATTCATTGGAACATCCTAAGTACTTTTCTTACCTTAGTTAATGATCATTGGAGTTAAATGATCATTTAAATAGTATTTTGTATCAAAAAATAAAAAAATAACTAGCTATAACAAAGTTTAGTTGTCGATAATAACACTCTAAAAACAACACCTAATGTAGATAATGGAGGGAAATTGCCGATAAATAATCCTTTTGAATGCAAAAATATAAAAATCAATGATTTATCACGGGTCATACCGAGGTTATTCAAAATCCTATAAAAACCCTATAGATTTATGTTTTAGCATGCAAAAATACGAAAAATAAGGAGTGTTTGTTAGACTAATTTGAGATCCATTGGAACTTCCTAAGTACATTTCTTAACTTAATTAATGATCGTTGGAGTGAAATGATCATTTCAATAGTGTATTGTATAAAACAAACAAAAAATAATTAGTTGTCGATAATAACACTCTAAAAACTACAACTAATGTAGATAATGGAGGGAAATGACCGATAAATAAACATTTTGAATACAAAAACATAAAAATCAATGATTTATCACGGGTCATACCGAGATTATTCAAAATCCTATAAAAACCAATAGATTTTGTTTTAGCATTCAAAAAGATGAAAAATAAGGAGTGTTTGTTAGACTAATTTGAAATCCATTGGAACTTCCTATGTACATTTCTTACCTTAATTAATGATCATTGGAGTGATTTGATCATTTCAATAGTGTTGTGTATCAAAAAGACAAAAATAACTAGTTACCACAAAGTTTAGTTGTCGATAATAACACTCTAAAAACAACACCTAATGCAGATAATGGAGGGAAATGACCGATAAATAAATCTTTTTAATGCAAAAACATAAAAATCATTGATTTATCACGGGTCATACCGAGATTATTCTTAATCCTACAATAACCAACCCTATAGATTTCTGTTTTAACATTCAAAAAGAGAAAATATAAGGAGTGTTTGTTAGACTAATTTGAGATCCATTGGAACATCTTAAGTACTTTTCTTACCTTAATTAATGATCATTGGAGTGAAATGATCATTTTAGATTGTGTTTTGCGGGACAAAAAATAACTAGTTATCACAAAGTTTAGTTGTCGATAATAATACTCTAAAAACTACACCTAATTTATATAATAGAGGGAAATTGCCGATAAATAAACCTTTTGCATACAAAAACATAAAAATCAGTGATTTATCACGGGTCATACCGAGATTATTTAGAGCCCTACAAAAGCCCCATAAATTTCTATTTTAGTATGCAAAAAGAGAAAAATAAGGATGTTTGTTAGACTAATTTGAGATTCATTGGAACATCCTAAGTACTTTTCTTACCTTAGTTAATGATCATTGGAGTTAAATGATCATTTAAATAGTATTTTGTATCAAAAAATAAAAAAATAACTAGCTATAACAAAGTTTAGTTGTCGATAATAACACTCTAAAAACAACACCTAATGTAGATAATGGAGGGAAATTGCCGATAAATAATCCTTTTGAATACAAAAATATAAAAATCAATGATTTATCACGGGTCATACCGAGGTTATTCAAAATCCTATAAAAACCCTATAGATTTATGTTTTAGCATGCAAAAATACGAAAAATAAGGAGTGTTTGTTAGACTAATTTGAGATCCATTGGAACTTCCTAAGTACATTTCTTAACTTAATTAATGATCGTTGGAGTGAAATGATCATTTCAATAGTGTATTGTATAAAACAAACAAAAAATAATTAGTTGTCGATAATAAAACTCTAAAAACTACAACTAATGTAGATAATGGAGGGAAATGACCGATAAATAAACATTTTGAATACAAAAACATAAAAATCAATGATTTATCACGGGTCATACCGAGATTATTCAAAATCCTATAAAAACCCTATAGATTTTTGTTTTAGCATGCAAAAAGATGAAAAATAAGGAGTGTTTGTTAGACTAATTTGAAATCCATTGGAACTTCCTATGTACATTTCTTACCTTAATTAATGATCATTGGAGTGATTTGATCATTTCAATAGTGTTGTGTATCAAAAAGACAAAAAATAACTAGTTACCACAAAGTTTAGTTGTCGATAATAACACTCTAAAAACAACACCTAATGCAGATAATGGAGGAAATGACCGATAAATAAATCTTTTAATGCAAAAACATAAAAATCATTGATTTATCACGGGTCATACCGAGATTATTCTTAATCCTACAATAACCAACCCTATAGATTTCTGTTTTAACATTCAAAAAGAGAAAATATAAGGAGTGTTTGTTAGACTAATTTGAGATCCATTGGAACATCTTAAGTACTTTTCTTACCTTAATTAATGATCATTGGAGTGAAATGATCATTTTAGATTGTGTTTTGCAGGACAAAAAATAACTAGTTATCACAAAGTTTAGTTGTCGATAATAATACTCTAAAAACTACACCTAATTTATATAATAGAGGGAAATTGCCGATAAATAAACCTTTTGCATACAAAAACATAAAAATCAATGATTTATCACGGGTCATACCGAGATTATTTAGAGCCCTACAAAAGCCCCATAAATTTCTATTTTAGTATGCAAAAAGAGAAAAATAAGGAGTGTTTGTTAGACTAATTTGAGATTCATTGGAACATCCTAAGTACTTTTCTTACCTTAGTTAATGATCATTGGAGTTAAATGATCATTTAAATAGTATTTTGTATCAAAAAATAAAAAAATAACTAGCTATAACAAAGTTTAGTTGTCGATAATAACACTCTAAAAACAACACCTAATGTAGATAATGGAGGGAAATTGCCGATAAATAATCCTTTTGAATGCAAAAATATAAAAATCAATGATTTATCACGGGTCATACCGAGGTTATTCAAAATCCTATAAAAACCCTATAGATTTATGTTTTAGCATGCAAAAATACGAAAAATAAGGAGTGTTTGTTAGACTAATTTGAGATCCATTGGAACTTCCTAAGTACATTTCTTAACTTAATTAATGATCGTTGGAGTGAAATGATCATTTCAATAGTGTATTGTATAAAACAGAAAAAATAATTAGTTGTCGATAATAAAACTCTAAAAACTACAACTAATGTAGATAATGGAGGGAAATGACCGATAAATAAACATTTTGAATACAAAAACATAAAAATCAATGATTTATCACGGGTCATACCGAGATTATTCAAAATCCTATAAAAACCATAGATTTTTGATTTAGCATGTAAAAGATGAAAAATAAGGAGTGTTTGTTAGACTAATTTGAAATCCATTGGAACTTCCTAAGTACATTTCTTACCTTAATTAATGATCATTGGAGTGATTTGATCATTTCAATAGTGTTGTGTATCAAAAAGACAAAAAATAACTAGTTACCACAAAGTTTAGTTGTCGATAATAACACTCTAAAAACAACACCTAATGCAGATAATGGAGGGAAATGACCGATAAATAAATCTTTTTAATGCAAAAACATAAAAATCATTGATTTATCACGGGTCATACCGAGATTATTCTTAATCCTACAATAACCAACCCTATAGATTTGTTTTAACATTCAAAAAGAGAAAATATAAGGAGTGTTTGTTAGACTAATTTGAGATCCATTGGAACATCTTAAGTACTTTTCTTACCTTAATTAATGATCATTGGAGTGAAATGATCATTTAGATTGTGTTTTGCAGGACAAAAAATAACTAGTTATCACAAAGTTTAGTTGTCGATAATAATACTCTAAAAACTACACCTAATTTATATAATAGAGGGAAATTGCCGATAAATAAACCTTTTGCATACAAAAACATAAAAATCAGTGATTTATCACGGGTCATACCGAGATTATTTAGAGCCCTACAAAAGCCCCATAAATTTCTATTTTAGTATGCAAAAAGAGAAAAATAAGGATGTTTGTTAGACTAATTTGAGATTCATTGGAACATCCTAAGTACTTTTCTTACCTTAGTTAATGATCATTGGAGTTAAATGATCATTTAAATAGTATTTTGTATCAAAAAATAAAAAAATAACTAGCTATAACAAAGTTTAGTTGTCGATAATAACACTCTAAAAACAACACCTAATGTAGATAATGGAGGGAAATTGCCGATAAATAATCCTTTTGAATGCAAAAATATAAAAATCAATGATTTATCACGGGTCATACCGAGGTTATTCAAAATCCTATAAAAACCCTATAGATTTATGTTTTAGCATGCAAAAATACGAAAAATAAGGAGTGTTTGTTAGACTAATTTGAGATCCATTGGAACTTCCTAAGTACATTTCTTAACTTAATTAATGATCGTTGGAGTGAAATGATCATTTCAATAGTGTATTGTATAAAACAAACAAAAAATAATTAGTTGTCGATAATAAAACTCTAAAAACTACAACTAATGTAGATAATGGAGGGAAATGACCGATAAATAAACATTTTGAATACAAAAACATAAAAATCAATGATTTATCACGGGTCATACCGAGATTATTCAAAATCCTATAAAAACCCAATAGATTTTTGTTTTAGCATTCAAAAAGATGAAAAATAAGGAGTGTTTGTTAGACTAATTTGAAATCCATTGGAACTTCCTATGTACATTTCTTACCTTAATTAATGATCATTGGAGTGATTTGATCATTTCAATAGTGTTGTGTATCAAAAAGACAAAAATAACTAGTTACCACAAAGTTTAGTTGTCGATAATAACACTCTAAAAACAACACCTAATGCAGATAATGGAGGAAATGACCGATAAATAAATCTTTTTAATGCAAAAACATAAAAATCATTGATTTATCACGGGTCATACCGAGATTATTCTTAATCCTACAATAACCAACCCTATAGATTTCTGTTTTAACATTCAAAAAGAGAAAATATAAGGAGTGTTTGTTAGACTAATTTGAGATCCATTGGAACATCTTAAGTACTTTTCTTACCTTAATTAATGATCATTGGAGTGAAATGATCATTTAGATTGTGTTTTATTGGACAAAAAATAACTAGTTATCACAAAGTTTAGTTGTCGATAATAATACTCTAAAAACTACACCTAATTTATATAATAGAGGGAAATTGCCGATAAATAAACCTTTTGCATACAAAAACATAAAAATCAATGATTTATCACGGGTCATACCGAGATTATTTAGAGCCCTACAAAAGCCCCATAAATTTCTATTTTAGTATGCAAAAAGAGAAAAATAAGGAGTGTTTGTTCGACTAATTTGAGATTCATTGGAACATCCTAAGTACTTTTCTTACCTTAGTTAATGATCATTGGAGTTAAATGATCATTTAAATAGTATTTTGTATCAAAAAAATAAAATAACTAGTTATAACAAAGTTTAGTTGTCGATAATAACACTCTAAAAACAACACCTAATGTAGATAATGGAGGGAAATTGCCGATAAATAATCCTTTTGAATGCAAAAATATAAAAATCAATGATTTATCACGGGTCATACCGAGGTTATTCAAAATCCTATAAAAACCCTATAGATTTATGTTTTAGCATGCAAAAATACGAAAAATAAGGAGTGTTTGTTAGACTAATTTGAGATCCATTGGAACTTCCTAAGTACATTTCTTAACTTAATTAATGATCGTTGGAGTGAAATGATCATTTCAATAGTGTATTGTATAAAACAAACAAAAAATAATTAGTTGTCGATAATAACACTCTAAAAACTACAACTAATGTAGATAATGGAGGGAAATGACCGATAAATAAACATTTTGAATACAAAAACATAAAAATCAATGATTTATCACGGGTCATACCGAGATTATTCAAAATCCTATAAAAACCCTATAGATTTCTGTTTTAGCATGCAAAAAGACGAAAAATAAGGAGTGTTTGTTAGACTAATTTGAAATCCATTGGAACTTCCTAAGTACATTTCTTACCTTAATTAATGATCATTGGAGTGATTTGATCATTTCAATAGTGTTGTGTATCAAAAAGACAAAAAATAACTAGTTACCACAAAGTTTAGTTGTCGATAAAAAGACTCTAAAAACAACACCTAATGCAGATAATGGAGGGAAATGACCGATAAATAAATCTTTTAATGCAAAAACATAAAAATCATTGATTTATCACGGGTCATACCGAGATTATTCTTAATCCTACAATAACCAACCCTATAGATTTCTGTTTTAACATTCAAAAGAGAAAATATAAGGAGTGTTTGTTAGACTAATTTGAAATCCATTGGAACATCTTAAGTACTTTTCTTACCTTAATTAACGATCATTGGAGTGAAATGATCATTTAGATAGTGTTTTATTGGACAAAAAATAACTAGTTATCACAAAGTTTAGTTGTCGATAATAAACTCTAAAAACTACACCTAATGTATATAATAGAGGGAAATTGCCGATAAATAAACCTTTTGAATATAAAAACATAAAAATCAATGATTTATCACGGGTCATACCGAGATTATTCAAAATCCTATAAAAACCCAATAGATTTCTATTTTAGCATTCAAAAAGATGAAAAATAAGGAGTGTTTGTTAGACTAATTTGAAATCCATTGGAACTTCCTAAGTACATTTCTTACCTTAATTAATGATCATTGGAGTGATTTGATCATTTCAATAGTGTTGTGTATCAAAAAGACAAAAAATAACTAGTTACCACAAAGTTTAGTTGTCGATAATAACACTCTAAAAACAACACCTAATGCAGATAATGGAGGGAAATGACCGATAAATAAATCTTTTTAATGCAAAAACATAAAAATCATTGATTTATCACGGGTCATACCGAGATTATTCGATCCTACAATAACCAACCCTATAGATTTCTGTTTTAACATTCAAAAAGAGAAAATATAAGGAGTGTTTGTTAGACTAATTTGAGATCCATTGGAACATCTTAAGTACTTTTCTTACCTTAATTAATGATCATTGGAGTGAAATGATCATTTTAGATTGTGTTTTGCAGACAAAAAATAACTAGTTATCACAAAGTTTAGTTGTCGATAATAATACTCTAAAAACTACACCTAATTTATATAATAGAGGGAAATTGCCGATAAATAAACCTTTTGCATACAAAAACATAAAAATCAAGTGATTTATCACGGGTCATACCGAGATTATTTAGAGCCCTACAAAAGCCCCATAAATTTCTATTTTAGTATGCAAAAAGAAAAATAAGGATGTTTGTTAGACTAATTTGAGATTCATTGGAACATCCTAAGTACTTTTCTTACCTTAGTTAATGATCATTGGAGTTAAATGATCATTTAAATAGTATTTTGTATCAAAAAAATAAAAAAATAACTAGTTATAACAAAGTTTAGTTGTCGATAATAACACTCTAAAAACAACACCTAATGTAGATAATGGAGGGAAATTGCCGATAAATAATCCTTTTGAATGCAAAAATATAAAAATCAATGATTTATCACGGGTCATACCGAGGTTATTCAAAATCCTATAAAAACCCTATAGATTTATGTTTTAGCATGCAAAAATACGAAAAATAAGGAGTGTTTGTTAGACTAATTTGAGATCCATTGGAACTTCCTAAGTACATTTCTTAACTTAATTAATGATCGTTGGAGTGAAATGATCATTTCAATAGTGTATTGTATAAAACAAACAAAAAATAATTAGTTGTCGATAATAAAACTCTAAAAACTACAACTAATGTAGATAATGGAGGGAAATGACCGATAAATAAACATTTTGAATACAAAAACATAAAAATCAATGATTTATCACGGGTCATACCGAGATTATTCAAAATCCTATAAAAACCCTATAGATTTTTGTTTTAGCATTCAAAAAGATGAAAAATAAGGAGTGTTTGTTAGACTAATTTGAAATCCATTGGAACTTCCTATGTACATTTCTTACCTTAATTAATGATCATTGGAGTGATTTGATCATTTCAATAGTGTTGTGTATCAAAAAGACAAAAATAACTAGTTACCACAAAGTTTAGTTGTCGATAATAACACTCTAAAAACAACACCTAATGCAGATAATGGAGGGAAATGACCGATAAATAAATCTTTTTAATGCAAAAACATAAAAATCATTGATTTATCACGGGTCATACCGAGATTATTCTTAATCCTACAATAACCAACCCTATAGATTTCTGTTTTAACATTCAAAAAGAGAAAATATAAGGAGTGTTTGTTAGACTAATTTGAGATCCATTGGAACATCTTAAGTACTTTTCTTACCTTAATTAATGATCATTGGAGTGAAATGATCATTTAGATAGTGTTTTGCAGGACAAAAAATAACTAGTTATCACAAAGTTTAGTTGTCGATAATAATACTCTAAAAACTACACCTAATTTATATAATAGAGGGAAATTGCCGATAAATAAACCTTTTGCATACAAAAACATAAAAATCAATGATTTATCACGGGTCATACCGAGATTATTTAGAGCCCTACAAAAGCCCCATAAATTTCTATTTTAGTATGCAAAAAGAGAAAAATAAGGAGTGTTTGTTAGACTAATTTGAGATTCATTGGAACATCCTAAGTACTTTTCTTACCTTAGTTAATGATCATTGGAGTTAAATGATCATTTAAATAGTATTTTGTATCAAAAAATAAAAAAATAACTAGTTATAACAAAGTTTAGTTGTCGATAATAACACTCTAAAAACAACACCTAATGTAGATAATGGAGGGAAATTGCCGATAAATAATCCTTTTGAATGCAAAAATATAAAAATCAATGATTTATCACGGGTCATACCGAGGTTATTCAAAATCCTATAAAAACCCTATAGATTTATGTTTTAGCATGCAAAAATACGAAAAATAAGGAGTGTTTGTTAGACTAATTTGAGATCCATTGGAACTTCCTAAGTACATTTCTTAACTTAATTAATGATCGTTGGAGTGAAATGATCATTTCAATAGTGTATTGTATAAAACAAACAAAAAATAATTAGTTGTCGATAATAAAACTCTAAAAACTACAACTAATGTAGATAATGGAGGAAATGACCGATAAATAAACATTTTGAATACAAAAACATAAAAATCAATGATTTATCACGGGTCATACCGAGATTATTCAAAATCCTATAAAAACCCTATAGATTTTTGTTTTAGCATGCAAAAAGATGAAAAATAAGGAGTGTTTGTTAGACTAATTTGAAATCCATTGGAACTTCCTAAGTACATTTCTTACCTTAATTAATGATCATTGGAGTGATTTGATCATTTCAATAGTGTTGTGTATCAAAAAGACAAAAAATAACTAGTTACCACAAAGTTTAGTTGTCGATAATAACACTCTAAAAACAACACCTAATGCAGATAATGGAGGGAAATGACCGATAAATAAATCTTTTTAATGCAAAAACATAAAAATCATTGATTTATCACGGGTCATACCGAGATTATTCTTAATCCTACAATAACCAACCCTATAGATTTCTGTTTTAACATTCAAAAAGAGAAAATATAAGGAGTGTTTGTTAGACTAATTTGAGATCCATTGGAACATCTTAAGTACTTTTCTTACCTTAATTAATGATCATTGGAGTGAAATGATCATTTTAGATAGTGTTTTGCAGGACAAAAAATAACTAGTTATCACAAAGTTTAGTTGTCGATAATAATACTCTAAAAACTACACCTAATTTATATAATAGAGGGAAATTGCCGATAAATAAACCTTTTGAATACAAAAACATAAAAATCAATGATTTATCACGGGTCATACCGAGATTATTTAGAACCCTACAAAAGCCCCATAAATTTCTATTTTAGTATGCAAAAAGAGAAAAATAAGGAGTGTTTGTTAGACTAATTTGAGATTCATTGGAACATCCTAAGTACTTTTCTTACCTTAGTTAATGATCATTGGAGTTAAATGATCATTTAAATAGTATTTTGTATCAAAAAATAAAAAAATAACTAGTTATAACAAAGTTTAGTTGTCGATAATAACACTCTAAAAACTACACCTAATGTAGATAATGGAGGGAAATTGCCGATAAATAATCCTTTTGAATGCAAAAATATAAAAATCAATGATTTATCACGGGTCATACCGAGGTTATTCAAAATCCTATAAAAACCCTATAGATTTATGTTTTAGCATGCAAAAATACGAAAAATAAGGAGTGTTTGTTAGACTAATTTGAGATCCATTGGAACTTCCTAAGTACGTTTCTTAACTTAATTAATGATCGTTGGAGTGAAATGATCATTTCAATAGTGTATTGTATAAAACAAACAAAAAATAATTAGTTGTCGATAATAACACTCTAAAAACTACAACTAATGTAGATAATGGAGGGAAATGACCGATAAATAAAACTTTTGAATACAAAAACATAAAAATCAATGATTTATCACGGGTCATACCGAGATTATTCAAAATCCTATAAAAACCCTATAGATTTATGTTTTAGCATGCAAAAATACGAAAAATAAGGAGTGTTTGTTAGACTAATTTGAGATCCATTGGAACTTCCTAAGTACATTTCTTAACTTAATTAATGATCGTTGGAGTGAAATGATCATTTCAATAGTGTATTGTATAAAACAAACAAAAAATAATTAGTTGTCGATAATAACACTCTAAAAACTACAACTAATGTAGATAATGGAGGGAAATGACCGATAAATAAACATTTTGAATACAAAAACATAAAAATCAATGATTTATCACGGGTCATACCGAGATTATTCAAAATCCTATAAAAACCCTATAGATTTGTTTTAGCATGCAAAAAGATGAAAAATAAGGAGTGTTTGTTAGACTAATTTGAAATCCATTGGAACTTCCTATGTACATTTCTTACCTTAATTAATGATCATTGGAGTGATTTGATCATTTCAATAGTGTTGTGTAACAAAAGACAAAAAATAACTAGTTACCACAAAGTTTAGTTGTCGATAATAACACTCTAAAAACAACACCTAATGCAGATAATGGAGGGAAATGACCGATAAATAAATCTTTTTAATGCAAAAACATAAAAATCATTGATTTATCACGGGTCATACCGAGATTATTCTTAATCCTACAATAACCAACCCTATAGATTTACTGTTTTAACATTCAAAAAGAGCAAATATAAGGAGTGTTTGTTAGACTAATTTGAAATCCATTGGAACATCTTAAGTACTTTTCTTACCTTAATTAACAATCATTGGAGTGAAATGATCATTTAGATAGTGTTTTATTGGACAAAAATAACTAGTTATCACAAAGTTTAGTTGTCGATAATAATACTCTAAAAACTACACCTAATGTATATAATAGAGGGAAATTGCCGATAAATAAACCTTTTGAATACAAAAACATAAAAATCAATGATTTATCACGGGTCATACCGAGATTATTTAGAACTCTACAAAAGCCCTATAAATTTCTATTTTAGTATACAATAAGAAAAAATAAGGAGTATTTGTCAGACTAATTTGAGATTCATTGGAACATCCTAAGTACTTTTCTTACCTTAGTTAATCATCATTGGAGTTAAATGATCATTTAAATAGTATTTTGTATCAAAAAATAAAAAAATAACTAGTTATAACAAAGTTTAGATGTCGATAATAACACTCTAAAAACTACACCTAATGTAGATAATGGAGGGAAATTGCCGATAAATAATCCTTTTGAATGCAAAAACATTAAAATCAATGATTTATCACGGGTCATACCGAGGTTATTCAAAATCCTATAAAAACCCTATAGATTTCTGTTTTAGCATGCAAAAATACGAAAAATAAGGAGTGTTTGTTAGACTAATTTGAGATCCATTGGAACTTCCTAAGTACGTTTCTTAACTTAATTAATGATCGTTGGAGTGAAATGATCATTTCAATAGTGTATTGTATAAAACAAACAAAAAATAATTAGTTGTCGATAATAACACTCTAAAAACTACAACTAATGTAGATAATGGAGGGAAATGACCGATAAATAAACATTTTGAATACAAAAACATAAAATCAATGATTTATCACGGGTCATACCGAGGTTATTCAAAATCCTATAAAAACCCTATAGATTTCTGTTTTAGCATGCAAAAATACGAAAAATAAGGAGTGTTTGTTAGACTAATTTGAGATCCATTGGAACTTCCTAAGTACGTTTCTTAACTTAATTAATGATCGTTGGAGTGAAATGATCATTTCAATAGTGTATTGTATAAAACAAACAAAAAATAATTAGTTGTCGATAATAACACTCTAAAAACTACAACTAATGTAGATAATGGAGGGAAATGACCAATAAATAAAACTTTTGAATACAAAAACATAAAAATCATTGATTTATCACGGGTCATACCGAGATTATTCAAAATCCTATAAAAACCCAATAGATTTTTGTTTTAGCATTCAAAAAGATGAAAAATAAGGAGTGTTTGTTAGACTAATTTGAAATCCATTGGAACTTCCTATGTACATTTCTTACCTTAATTAATGATCATTGGAGTGATTTGATCATTTCAATAGTGTTGTGTATCAAAAAGACAAAAAATAAATTAGTTTGTCGATAATAACACTCTAAAAACTACAACTAATGTAGATAATGGAGGGAAATGACCGATAAATAAACATTTTGAATACAAAAACATAAAAATCAATGATTTATCACGGGTCATACCGAGATTATTCAAAATCCTATAAA
Organism: Paraleonurus japonicus; assembly: GCA_030762865.1. Taxonomy (NCBI): domain Eukaryota; kingdom Viridiplantae; phylum Streptophyta; class Magnoliopsida; order Lamiales; family Lamiaceae; genus Paraleonurus; species Paraleonurus japonicus. The sequence goes on from CM061056.1 coordinate 45,591,038, forward strand.
AACCCTATAGATTTCGATTTAGCATGCAAAAGACGAAAAATAAGGAGTGTTTGTTAGACTAATTTGAAATCCATTGGAACTTCCTAAGTACATTTCTTACCTTAATTAATGATCATTGGAGTGATTTGATCATTTCAATAGTGTTGTGTATCAAAAGACAAAAAATAACTAGTTACCACAAAGTTTAGTTGTCGATAATAACACTCTAAAAACAACACCTAATGCAGATAATGGAGGGAAATGACCGATAAATAAATCTTTTTAATGCAAAAACATAAAAATCATTGATTTATCACGGGTCATACCGAGATTATTCTTAATCCTACAATAACCAACCCTATAGATTTCTGTTTTAACATTCAAAAAGAGAAAATATAAGGAGTGTTTGTTAGACTAATTTGAGATCCATTGGAACATCTTAAGTACTTTTCTTACCTTAATTAATGATCATTGGAGTGAAATGATCATTTAGATTGTGTTTTGCAGGACAAAAAATAACTAGTTATCACAAAGTTTAGTTGTCGATAATAATACTCTAAAAACTACACCTAATTTATATAATAGAGGAAATTGCCGATAAATGAACCTTTTGCATACAAAAGCATAAAAATCAGTGATTTATCACGGGTCATACCGAGATTATTTAGAGCCCTACAAAAGCCCCATAAATTTCTATTTTAGTATGCAAAAAGAGAAAAATAAGGAGTGTTTGTTAGACTAATTTGAGATTCATTGGAACATCCTAAGTACTTTTCTTACCTTAGTTAATGATCATTGGAGTTAAATGATCATTTAAATAGTATTTTGTATCAAAAAATAAAAAAATAACTAGCTATAACAAAGTTTAGTTGTCGATAATAACACTCTAAAAACAACACCTAATGTAGATAATGGAGGGAAATTGCCGATAAATAATCCTTTTGAATGCAAAAATATAAAAATCAATGATTTATCACGGGTCATACCGAGGTTATTCAAAATCCTATAAAAACCCTATAGATTTATGTTTTAGCATGCAAAAATACGAAAAATAAGGAGTGTTTGTTAGACTAATTTGAGATCCATTGGAACTTCCTAAGTACATTTCTTAACTTAATTAATGATCGTTGGAGTGAAATGATCATTTCAATAGTGTATTGTATAAAACAAACAAAAAATAATTAGTTGTCGATAATAAAACTCTAAAAACTACAACTAATGTAGATAATGGAGGGAAATGACCGATAAATAAACATTTTGAATACAAAAACATAAAAATCAATGATTTATCACGGGTCATACCGAGATTATTCAAAATCCTATAAAAACCCAATAGATTTTTGTTTTAGCATTCAAAAAGATGAAAAATAAGGAGTGTTTGTTAGACTAATTTGAAATCCATTGGAACTTCCTATGTACATTTCTTACCTTAATTAATGATCATTGGAGTGATTTGATCATTTCAATAGTGTTGTGTAACAAAAAGACAAAAAATAACTAGTTACCACAAAGTTTAGTTGTCGATAATAACACTCTAAAAACAACACCTAATGCAGATAATGGAGGGAAATGACCGATAAATAAATCTTTTAATGCAAAAACATAAAAATCATTGATTTATCACGGGTCATACCGAGATTATTCTTAATCCTACAATAACCAACCCTATAGATTTCTGTTTTAACATTCAAAAAGAGAAAATATAAGGAGTGTTTGTTAGACTAATTTGAGATCCATTGGAACATCTTAAGTACTTTTCTTACCTTAATTAATGATCATTGGAGTGAAATGATCATTTAGATAGTGTTTTGCAGGACAAAAATAACTAGTTATCACAAAGTTTAGTTGTCGATAATAATACTCTAAAAACTACACCTAATTTATATAATAGAGGGAAATTGCCGATAAATAAACCTTTTGCATACAAAAACATAAAAATCAATGATTTATCACGGGTCATACCGAGATTATTTAGAGCCCTACAAAAGCCCCATAAATTTCTATTTTAGTATGCAAAAAGAGAAAAATAAGGAGTGTTTGTTAGACTAATTTGAGATTCATTGGAACATCCTAAGTACTTTTCTTACCTTAGTTAATGATCATTGGAGTTAAATGATCATTTAAATAGTATTTTGTATCAAAAAAATAAAATAACTAGTTATAACAAAGTTTAGTTGTCGATAATAACACTCTAAAAACAACACCTAATGTAGATAATGGAGGGAAATTGCCGATAAATAATCCTTTTGAATGCAAAAATATAAAAATCAATGATTTATCACGGGTCATACCGAGGTTATTCAAAATCCTATAAAAACCCTATAGATTTATGTTTTAGCATGCAAAAATACGAAAAATAAGGAGTGTTTGTTAGACTAATTTGAGATCCATTGGAACTTCCTAAGTACATTTCTTAACTTAATTAATGATCGTTGGAGTGAAATGATCATTTCAATAGTGTATTGTATAAAACAAACAAAAAATAATTAGTTGTCGATAATAAAACTCTAAAAACTACAACTAATGTAGATAATGGAGGAAATGACCGATAAATAAACATTTTGAATACAAAAACATAAAAATCAATGATTTATCACGGGTCATACCGAGATTATTCAAAATCCTATAAAAACCCTATAGATTTTGTTTTAGCATGCAAAAAGATGAAAAATAAGGAGTGTTTGTTAGACTAATTTGAAATCCATTGGAACTTCCTAAGTACATTTCTTACCTTAATTAATGATCATTGGAGTGATTTGATCATTTCAATAGTGTTGTGTATCAAAAAGACAAAAAATAACTAGTTACCACAAAGTTTAGTTGTCGATAATAACACTCTAAAAACAACACCTAATGCAGATAATGGAGGGAAATGACCGATAAATAAATCTTTTTAATGCAAAAACATAAAAATCATTGATTTATCACGGGTCATACCGAGATTATTCTTAATCCTACAATAACCAACCCTATAGATTTCTGTTTTAACATTCAAAAAGAGAAAATATAAGGAGTGTTTGTTAGACTAATTTGAGATCCATTGGAACATCTTAAGTACTTTTCTTACCTTAATTAATGATCATTGGAGTGAAATGATCATTTAGATTGTGTTTTGCAGGACAAAAAATAACTAGTTATCACAAAGTTTAGTTGTCGATAATAATACTCTAAAAACTACACCTAATTTATATAATAGAGGGAAATTGCCGATAAATAAACCTTTTGCATACAAAAACATAAAAATCAATGATTTATCACGGGTCATACCGAGATTATTTAGAGCCCTACAAAAGCCCCATAAATTTCTATTTTAGTATGCAAAAAGAGAAAAATAAGGAGTGTTTGTTAGACTAATTTGAGATTCATTGGAACATCCTAAGTACTTTTCTTACCTTAGTTAATGATCATTGGAGTTAAATGATCATTTAAATAGTATTTTGTATCAAAAAAATAAAAAAATAACTAGCTATAACAAAGTTTAGTTGTCGATAATAACACTCTAAAAACAACACCTAATGTAGATAATGGAGGGAAATTGCCGATAAATAATCCTTTTGAATGCAAAAACATAAAAATCAATGATTTATCACGGGTCATACCGAGGTTATTCAAAATCCTATAAAAACCCTATAGATTTATGTTTTAGCATGCAAAAATACGAAAAATAAGGAGTGTTTGTTAGACTAATTTGAGATCCATTGGAACTTCCTAAGTACATTTCTTAACTTAATTAATGATCGTTGGAGTGAAATGATCATTTCAATAGTGTATTGTATAAAACAAACAAAAAATAATTAGTTGTCGATAATAAAACTCTAAAAACTACAACTAATGTAGATAATGGAGGGAAATGACCGATAAATAAACATTTTGAATACAAAAACATAAAAATCAATGATTTATCACGGGTCATACCGAGATTATTCAAAATCCTATAAAAACCCAATAGATTTTTGTTTTAGCATTCAAAAAGATGAAAAATAAGGAGTGTTTGTTAGACTAATTTGAAATCCATTGGAACTTCCTATGTACATTTCTTACCTTAATTAATGATCATTGGAGTGATTTGATCATTTCAATAGTGTTGTGTAACAAAAAGACAAAAAATAACTAGTTACCACAAAGTTTAGTTGTCGATAATAACACTCTAAAAACAACACCTAATGCAGATAATGGAGGGAAATGACCGATAAATAAATCTTTTTAATGCAAAAACATAAAAATCATTGATTTATCACGGGTCATACCGAGATTATTCTTAATCCTACAATAACCAACCCTATAGATTTCTGTTTTAACATTCAAAAAGAGAAAATATAAGGAGTGTTTGTTAGACTAATTTGAGATCCATTGGAACATCTTAAGTACTTTTCTTACCTTAATTAATGATCATTGGAGTGAAATGATCATTTAGATTGTGTTTTGCAGGACAAAAAATAACTAGTTATCACAAAGTTTAGTTGTCGATAATAATACTCTAAAAACTACACCTAATTTATATAATAGAGGGAAATTGCCGATAAATAAACCTTTTGCATACAAAAACATAAAAATCAATGATTTATCACGGGTCATACCGAGATTATTTAGAGCCCTACAAAAGCCCCATAAATTTCTATTTTAGTATGCAAAAAGAGAAAAATAAGGAGTGTTTGTTAGACTAATTTGAGATTCATTGGAACATCCTAAGTACTTTTCTTACCTTAGTTAATGATCATTGGAGTTAAATGATCATTTAAATAGTATTTTGTATCAAAAAATAAAAAATAACTAGCTATAACAAAGTTTAGTTGTCGATAATAACACTCTAAAAACAACACCTAATGTAGATAATGGAGGGAAATTGCCGATAAATAATCCTTTTGAATGCAAAAATATAAAAATCAATGATTTATCACGGGTCATACCGAGGTTATTCAAAATCCTATAAAAACCCTATAGATTTATGTTTTAGCATGCAAAAATACGAAAAATAAGGAGTGTTTGTTAGACTAATTTGAGATCCATTGGAACTTCCTAAGTACATTTCTTAACTTAATTAATGATCGTTGGAGTGAAATGATCATTTCAATAGTGTATTGTATAAAACACAAAAAATAATTAGTTGTCGATAATAAAACTCTAAAAACTACAACTAATGTAGATAATGGAGGAAATGACCGATAAATAAACATTTTGAATACAAAAACATAAAAATCAATGATTTATCACGGGTCATACCGAGATTATTCAAAATCCTATAAAAACCCTATAGATTTTTGTTTTAGCATGCAAAAAGATGAAAAATAAGGAGTGTTTGTTAGACTAATTTGAAATCCATTGGAACTTCCTAAGTACATTTCTTACCTTAATTAATGATCATTGGAGTGATTTGATCATTTCAATAGTGTTGTGTATCAAAAAGACAAAAATAACTAGTTACCACAAAGTTTAGTTGTCGATAATAACACTCTAAAAACAACACCTAATGCAGATAATGGAGGGAAATGACCGATAAATAAATCTTTTTAATGCAAAAACATAAAAATCATTGATTTATCACGGGTCATACCGAGATTATTCTTAATCCTACAATAACCAACCCTATAGATTTCTGTTTTAACATTCAAAAAGAGAAAATATAAGGAGTGTTTGTTAGACTAATTTGAGATCCATTGGAACATCTTAAGTACTTTTCTTACCTTAATTAATGATCATTGGAGTGAAATGATCATTTAGATTGTGTTTTGCGGGACAAAAAATAACTAGTTATCACAAAGTTTAGTTGTCGATAATAATACTCTAAAAACTACACCTAATTTATATAATAGAGGGAAATTGCCGATAAATAAACCTTTTGCATACAAAAACATAAAAATCAATGATTTATCACGGGTCATACCGAGATTATTTAGAGCCCTACAAAAGCCCCATAAATTTCTATTTTAGTATGCAAAAAGAGAAAAATAAGGAGTGTTTGTTAGACTAATTTGAGATTCATTGGAACATCCTAAGTACTTTTCTTACCTTAGTTAATGATCATTGGAGTTAAATGATCATTTAAATAGTATTTTGTATCAAAAAAATAAAAAAATAACTAGCTATAACAAAGTTTAGTTGTCGATAATAACACTCTAAAAACAACACCTAATGTAGATAATGGAGGGAAATTGCCGATAAATAATCCTTTTGAATGCAAAAACATAAAAATCAATGATTTATCACGGGTCATACCGAGGTTATTCAAAATCCTATAAAAACCCTATAGATTTATGTTTTAGCATGCAAAAATACGAAAAATAAGGAGTGTTTGTTAGACTAATTTGAGATCCATTGGAACTTCCTAAGTACATTTCTTAACTTAATTAATGATCGTTGGAGTGAAATGATCATTTCAATAGTGTATTGTATAAAACAAACAAAAAATAATTAGTTGTCGATAATAAAACTCTAAAAACTACAACTAATGTAGATAATGGAGGGAAATGACCGATAAATAAACATTTTGAATACAAAAACATAAAAATCAATGATTTATCACGGGTCATACCGAGATTATTCAAAATCCTATAAAAACCCAATAGATTTTTGTTTTAGCATTCAAAAAGATGAAAAATAAGGAGTGTTTGTTAGACTAATTTGAAATCCATTGGAACTTCCTATGTACATTTCTTACCTTAATTAATGATCATTGGAGTGATTTGATCATTTCAATAGTGTTGTGTATCAAAAAGACAAAAAATAACTAGTTACCACAAAGTTTAGTTGTCGATAATAACACTCTAAAAACAACACCTAATGCAGATAATGGAGGGAAATGACCGATAAATAAATCTTTTTAATGCAAAAACATAAAAATCATTGATTTATCACGGGTCATACCGAGATTATTCTTAATCCTACAATAACCAACCCTATAGATTTCTGTTTTAACATTCAAAAAGAGAAAATATAAGGAGTGTTTGTTAGACTAATTTGAGATCCATTGGAACATCTTAAGTACTTTTCTTACCTTAATTAATGATCATTGGAGTGAAATGATCATTTAGATTGTGTTTTGCAGGACAAAAATAACTAGTTATCACAAAGTTTAGTTGTCGATAATAATACTCTAAAAACTACACCTAATTTATATAATAGAGGGAAATTGCCGATAAATAAACCTTTTGCATACAAAAACATAAAAATCAATGATTTATCACGGGTCATACCGAGATTATTTAGAGCCCTACAAAAGCCCCATAAATTTCTATTTTAGTATGCAAAAAGAGAAAAATAAGGAGTGTTTGTTAGACTAATTTGAGATTCATTGGAACATCCTAAGTACTTTTCTTACCTTAGTTAATGATCATTGGAGTTAAATGATCATTTAAATAGTATTTTGTATCAAAAAATAAAAAAATAACTAGCTATAACAAAGTTTAGTTGTCGATAATAACACTCTAAAAACAACACCTAATGTAGATAATGGAGGGAAATTGCCGATAAATAATCCTTTTGAATCAAAAATATAAAAATCAATGATTTATCACGGGTCATACCGAGGTTATTCAAAATCCTATAAAAACCCTATAGATTTATGTTTTAGCATGCAAAAATACGAAAAATAAGGAGTGTTTGTTAGACTAATTTGAGATCCATTGGAACTTCCTAAGTACATTTCTTAACTTAATTAATGATCGTTGGAGTGAAATGATCATTTCAATAGTGTATTGTATAAAACAAACAAAAAATAATTAGTTGTCGATAATAAAACTCTAAAAACTACAACTAATGTAGATAATGGAGGAAATGACCGATAAATAAACATTTTGAATACAAAAACATAAAAATCAATGATTTATCACGGGTCATACCGAGATTATTCAAAATCCTATAAAAACCCAATAGATTTTTGTTTTAGCATTCAAAAAGATGAAAAATAAGGAGTGTTTGTTAGACTAATTTGAAATCCATTGGAACTTCCTATGTACATTTCTTACCTTAATTAATGATCATTGGAGTGATTTGATCATTTCAATAGTGTTGTGTATCAAAAAGACAAAAATAACTAGTTACCACAAAGTTTAGTTGTCGATAATAACACTCTAAAAACAACACCTAATGCAGATAATGGAGGGAAATGACCGATAAATAAATCTTTTTAATGCAAAAACATAAAAATCATTGATTTATCACGGGTCATACCGAGATTATTCTGAATCCTACAATAACCAACCCTATAGATTTCTGTTTTAACATTCAAAAAGAGAAAATATAAGGAGTGTTTGTTAGACTAATTTGAGATCCATTGGAACATCTTAAGTACTTTTCTTACCTTAATTAATGATCATTGGAGTGAAATGATCATTTAGATTGTGTTTTTTGCAGGACAAAAAATAACTAGTTATCACAAAGTTTAGTTGTCGATAATAATACTCTAAAAACTACACCTAATTTATATAATAGAGGGAAATTGCCGATAAATAAACCTTTTGCATACAAAAACATAAAAATCAATGATTTATCACGGGTCATACCGAGATTATTTAGAGCCCTACAAAAGCCCCATAAATTTCTATTTTAGTATGCAAAAAGAAAAATAAGGAGTGTTTGTTAGACTAATTTGAGATTCATTGGAACATCCTAAGTACTTTTCTTACCTTAGTTAATGATCATTGGAGTTAAATGATCATTTAAATAGTATTTTGTATCAAAAAATAAAAAAATAACTAGCTATAACAAAGTTTAGTTGTCGATAATAACACTCTAAAAACAACACCTAATGTAGATAATGGAGGGAAATTGCCGATAAATAATCCTTTTGAATGCAAAAATATAAAAATCAATGATTTATCACGGGTCATACCGAGGTTATTCAAAATCCTATAAAAACCCTATAGATTTATGTTTTAGCATGCAAAAATACGAAAAATAAGGAGTGTTTGTTAGACTAATTTGAGATCCATTGGAACTTCCTAAGTACATTTCTTAACTTAATTAATGATCGTTGGAGTGAAATGATCATTTCAATAGTGTATTGTATAAAATGTGCAAAAAATAATTAGTTGTCGATAATAAAACTCTAAAAACTACAACTAATGTAGATAATGGAGGGAAATGACCGATAAATAAACATTTTGAATACAAAAACATAAAAATCAATGATTTATCACGGGTCATACCGAGATTATTCAAAATCCTATAAAAACCCTATAGATTTTGTTTTAGCATTCAAAAAGATGAAAAATAAGGAGTGTTTGTTAGACTAATTTGAAATCCATTGGAACTTCCTATGTACATTTCTTACCTTAATTAATGATCATTGGAGTGATTTGATCATTTCAATAGTGTTGTGTATCAAAAAGACAAAAAATAACTAGTTACCACAAAGTTTAGTTGTCGATAATAACACTCTAAAAACAACACCTAATGCAGATAATGGAGGGAAATGACCGATAAATAAATCTTTTAATGCAAAAACATAAAAATCATTGATTTATCACGGGTCATACCGAGATTATTCTTAATCCTACAATAACCAACCCTATAGATTTCTGTTTTAACATTCAAAAAGAGAAAATATAAGGAGTGTTTGTTAGACTAATTTGAGATCCATTGGAACATCTTAAGTACTTTTCTTACCTTAATTAATGATCATTGGAGTGAAATGATCATTTAGATAGTGTTTTATTGGACAAAAAATAACTAGTTATCACAAAGTTTAGTTGTCGATAATAATACTCTAAAAACTACACCTAATTTATATAATAGAGGGAAATTGCCGATAAATAAACCTTTTGAATACAAAAACATAAAAATCAATGATTTATCACGGGTCATACCGAGATTATTTAGAACTCTACAAAAGCCCTATAAATTTCTATTTTAGTATGCAAAAAGAGAAAAATAAGGAGTGTTTGTTAGACTAATTTGAGATTCATTGGAACATCCTAAGTACTTTTCTTACCTTAGTTAATGATCATTGGAGTTAAATGATCATTTAAATAGTATTTTGTATCAAAAAAATAAAAAAATAACTAGTTATAACAAAGTTTAGTTGTCGATAATAACACTCTAAAAACTACACCTAATGTAGATAATGGAGGGAAATTGCCGATAAATAATCCTTTTGAATGCAAAAACATTAAAATCAATGATTTATCACGGGTCATACCGAGGTTATTCAAAATCCTATAAAAACCCTATAGATTTATGTTTTAGCATGCAAAAATACGAAAAATAAGGAGTGTTTGTTAGACTAATTTGAGATCCATTGGAACTTCCTAAGTACATTTCTTAACTTAATTAATGATCGTTGGAGTGAAATGATCATTTCAATAGTGTATTGTATAAAACAAACAAAAAATAATTAGTTGTCGATAATAACACTCTAAAAACTACAACTAATGTAGATAATGGAGGAAATGACCAATAAATAAACATTTTGAATACAAAAACATAAAAATCAATGATTTATCACGGGTCATACCGAGATTATTCAAAATCCTATAAAAACCCAATAGATTTTTGTTTTAGCATTCAAAAAGATGAAAAATAAGGAGTGTTTGTTAGACTAATTTGAAATCCATTGGAACTTCCTATGTACATTTCTTACCTTAATTAATGATCATTGGAGTGATTTGATCATTTCAATAGTGTTGTGTAACAAAAAGACAAAAAATAACTAGTTACCACAAAGTTTAGTTGTCGATAATAACACTCTAAAAACAACACCTAATGCAGATAATGGAGGAAATGACCGATAAATAAATCTTTTTAATGCAAAAACATAAAAATCATTGATTTATCACGGGTCATACCGAGATTATTCTTAATCCTACAATAACCAACCCTATAGATTTCTGTTTTAACATTCAAAAAGAGAAAATATAAGGAGTGTTTGTTAGACTAATTTGAGATCCATTGGAACATCTTAAGTACTTTTCTTACCTTAATTAATGATCATTGGAGTGAAATGATCATTTAGATTGTGTTTTGCAGGACAAAAAATAACTAGTTATCACAAAGTTTAGTTGTCGATAATAATACTCTAAAAACTACACCTAATTTATATAATAGAGGGAAATTGCCGATAAATGAACCTTTTGCATACAAAAGCATAAAAATCAATGATTTATCACGGGTCATACCGAGATTATTTAGAGCCCTACAAAAGCCCCATAAATTTCTATTTTAGTATGCAAAAAGAGAAAAATAAGGAGTGTTTGTTAGACTAATTTGAGATTCATTGGAACATCCTAAGTACTTTTCTTACCTTAGTTAATGATCATTGGAGTTAAATGATCATTTAAATAGTATTTTGTATCAAAAAATAAAAAAATAACTAGTTATAACAAAGTTTAGTTGTCGATAATAACACTCTAAAAACAACACCTAATGTAGATAATGGAGGGAAATTGCCGATAAATAATCCTTTTGAATGCAAAAATATAAAAATCAATGATTTATCACGGGTCATACCGAGGATATTCAAAATCCTATATAAACCCTATAGATTTATGTTTTAGCATGCAAAAATACGAAAAATAAGGAGTGTTTGTTAGACTAATTTGAGATCCATTGGAACTTCCTAAGTACGTTTCTTAACTTAATTAATGATCGTTGGAGTGAAATGATCATTTCAATAGTGTATTGTATAAAACAAACAAAAAATAATTAGTTGTCGATAATAACACTCTAAAAACTACAACTAATGTAGATAATGGAGGGAAATGACCGATAAATAAACATTTTGAATACAAAAACATAAAATCAATGATTTATCACGGGTCATACCGAGGTTATTCAAAATCCTATAAAAACCCTATAGATTTATTTTAGCATGCAAAAATACGAAAAATAAGGAGTGTTTGTTAGACTAATTTGAGATCCATTGGAACTTCCTAAGTACATTTCTTAACTTAATTAATGATCGTTGGAGTGAAATGATCATTTCAATAGTGTATTGTATAAAACAAACAAAAAATAATTAGTTGTCGATAATAAAACTCTAAAAACTACAACTAATGTAGATAATGGAGGAAATGACCGATAAATAAACATTTTGAATACAAAAACATAAAAATCAATGATTTATCACGGGTCATACCGAGATTATTCAAAATCCTATAAAAACCCAATAGATTTTTGTTTTAGCATTCAAAAAGATGAAAAATAAGGAGTGTTTGTTAGACTAATTTGAAATCCATTGGAACTTCCTATGTACATTTCTTACCTTAATTAATGATCATTGGAGTGATTTGATCATTTCAATAGTGTTGTGTAACAAAAAGACAAAAAATAACTAGTTACCACAAAGTTTAGTTGTCGATAATAACACTCTAAAAACAACACCTAATGCAGATAATGGAGGGAAATGACCGATAAATAAATCTTTTTAATGCAAAAACATAAAAATCATTGATTTATCACGGGTCATACCGAGATTATTCTGAATCCTACAATAACCAACCCTATAGATTTCTGTTTTAACATTCAAAAAGAGAAAATATAAGGAGTGTTTGTTAGACTAATTTGAGATCCATTGGAACATCTTAAGTACTTTTCTTACCTTAATTAATGATCATTGGAGTGAAATGATCATTTAGATTGTGTTTTGCAGACAAAAATAACTAGTTATCACAAAGTTTAGTTGTCGATAATAATACTCTAAAAACTACACCTAATTTATATAATAGAGGGAAATTGCCGATAAATGAACCTTTTGCATACAAAAGCATAAAAATCAGTGATTTATCACGGGTCATACCGAGATTATTTAGAGCCCTACAAAAGCCCCATAAATTTCTATTTTAGTATGCAAAAAGAGAAAAATAAGGAGTGTTTGTTAGACTAATTTGAGATTCATTGGAACATCCTAAGTACTTTTCTTACCTTAGTTAATGATCATTGGAGTTAAATGATCATTTAAATAGTATTTTGTATCAAAAAAATAAAAAAATAACTAGCTATAACAAAGTTTAGTTGTCGATAATAACACTCTAAAAACAACACCTAATGTAGATAATGGAGGGAAATTGCCGATAAATAATCCTTTTGAATGCAAAAATATAAAAATCAATGATTTATCACGGGTCATACCGAGGTTATTCAAAATCCTATATAAACCCTATAGATTTATGTTTTAGCATGCAAAAATACGAAAAATAAGGAGTGTTTGTTAGACTAATTTGAGATCCATTGGAACTTCCTAAGTACATTTCTTAACTTAATTAATGATCGTTGGAGTGAAATGATCATTTCAATAGTGTATTGTATAAAACAAACAAAAAATAATTAGTTGTCGATAATAACACTCTAAAAACTACAACTAATGTAGATAATGGAGGAAATGACCGATAAATAAACATTTTGAATACAAAAACATAAAAATCAATGATTTATCACGGGTCATACCGAGATTATTCAAAATCCTATAAAAACCCAATAGATTTGTTTTAGCATTCAAAAAGATGAAAAATAAGGAGTGTTTGTTAGACTAATTTGAAATCCATTGGAACTTCCTATGTACATTTCTTACCTTAATTAATGATCATTGGAGTGATTTGATCATTTCAATAGTGTTGTGTATCAAAAAGACAAAAAATAACTAGTTACCACAAAGTTTAGTTGTCGATAATAACACTCTAAAAACAACACCTAATGCAGATAATGGAGGGAAATGACCGATAAATAAATCTTTTTAATGCAAAAACATAAAAATCATTGATTTATCACGGGTCATACCGAGATTATTCTTAATCCTACAATAACCAACCCTATAGATTTCTGTTTTAACATTCAAAAAGAGAAAATATAAGGAGTGTTTGTTAGACTAATTTGAGATCCATTGGAACATCTTAAGTACTTTTCTTACCTTAATTAATGATCATTGGAGTGAAATGATCATTTAGATAGTGTTTTGTATCAAAAAAATAAAAAAATAACTAGTTATCACAAAGTTTAGTTGTCGATAATAACACTCTAAAAACTACACCTAATGTATATAATGGAGGGAAATTGCCGATAAATAAACCTTTTGAATACAAAAACATAAAAATCAATGATTTATCACGGGTCATACCGAGATTATTTAGAATCCTACAAAAACCCTATAAATTTCTATTTTAGTATAAAATAAGAAAAATAAGGAGTGTTTGTTAGACTAATTTGAGATTCATTGGAACATCCTAAGTACTTTTCTTACCTTAGTTAATGATCATTGGAGTTAAATGATCATTTAAATAGTATTTTGTATCAAAAAAATAAAAAAATAACTAGTTATAACAAAGTTTAGATGTCGATAATAACACTCTAAAAACTACACCTAATGTAGATAATGGAGGAAATTGCCGATAAATAATCCTTTTGAATGCAAAAACATAAAAATCAATGATTTATCACGGGTCATACCGAGGTTATTCAAAATCCTATAAAAACCCTATAGATTTATGTTTTAGCATGCAAAAATACGAAAAATAAGGAGTGTTTGTTAGACTAATTTGAGGTATTATAAATTAAAAAGAAAAGAAGTCATAACCCCGACTTCAAAGGGGAAACAGATCGGAGGCTTGCAAGGCCTCACTAAAAACCTTTTTCGTAAAAACCCCCTTGGGGAAATACCGACTAAGGAGAAAAAGAGTAAAAACAAGCAAGCCTCCCAAGGAACAAAAACACAGGACCCGAAATACAAGCTTCAACCAAGGTCCGGAATACAAGACCCCGAAACAAACAAAAGTCATACAAGGCAACGAAAACACAACCAACAAACCAACAATGAAGTTCCATGAACCAGCTTAATCGACATGCACAAAGATGAGAACCACCTTTCTTATTCTACTCAGTGGGAACACCACAATGCCTTGAGCTCAACATTATCCTCTCTTGATCAAAGAAACCACCAAAGAACAACAATGGGTTACAAAACGAGAACAAAGCACAACAAAGCAAACAAAACCAACTAAGAGGAATTAACATTCACAAATCTAAAATGCTCCAAATTAATATTGGCATCAATAAGCTCCTTCCCAAACTCCGGAGGGCGACCCCGCCATTCAGCGTAAAGATGGGATTTAGCAATTAAGTCGGCAGGCTTATTTCCTTCCCGTAAATGTGACTCACACGCAATTCAAACGTAGAAGCCAACACTCTCCATTTATCCCATAAAGCTTGCAATCTCTAAGGAATGGAAGAAAGCCTACCATCAAAAGCATCACAAACATACAAAGAATCGTTTCTAACCACAACTTATTCCAACCATTAGTATGAGCATATAAAATAGCACGCAAAGCAAGATGGCAATTCCCCTTCAAAAGGGAAACAAATCCATTGGAACTTCCTAAGTACATTTCTTGAGCCTAATTTATTGATGAATTTATTTCTTCATCGATTTTTTTTTATCATCGAGCCTAATTCGCGGTTCGCATCAATTGGTGCTTTCATTGAAAGCATGGAATCCTGACGACGAATCGCGCTTCAAAATGAAAGCGAAAATGGTTAGTGCATGTACTCTTGGAGAAAGAATGGAGATCTTGAAAAGCGGAATTAGGAAGGTCGTGGAGAGGAGGATGAAGAGAATCTTCAAGAGGATGGAGAAGGTGTTGCAACGAAACAAACAAATAAAATCACATCATCGTCAAAGAAATCAAAGAAAACACTACGCATTTTTCTTGTTATCATCATGAAGATTTCGTGGTGTTATAAGAGGAATTAAAGGAAGCAAGTTTAAAACAAGAAAACCTTGAAGAGAGGAATGATGAGAACAAACGAAATGGGCCTCAAGGAGTTCGGTGGAGTTGGGCCAAAAATCTTAGAGCAAGATCAATCGAGGAATATGGCCCATGCATTTCTTTCTTATTTCAGATACTTTATCTTTTTATTAATCCCTTATCTTTTAGTGGCAAATATCTTTCTTGTAGAAGTTAGTTAGGATTAGCAAGTTGTTAGGAAGTAACTTCTATATAAAGGTTTGTATGTATCATTTTGGGGATGAATGAGAAATATAGTTCTTTCTTGAGCAAGTATTATTTTTGCAACCGACGTCCCTTGCCGCCCGAGCCGGAGTGTCGCCGGAAATAGTCCATTTATCTTGCAATTCTTGCAAACATCGTTGCTTGCCGGCCCGAGTCGGAGCTCCGGTGTATCGGTAGAAAATGCGGTTCTCATCAATTGGTGCTTTCATTGAGAGAGTGGAATCACGGTGAGAATCGCGCTTCAAATGCTAAAGGATCAATGGCTAGCCTGTCATTCAACCAAAAAAAGAGAGTTCAAGAACATGGAAGATGGTGTGCGTTTTGAGCTCTTGGTAACCAAGCTAGATCGTATGGAAATGGTTGTAACTAGATTAAAAGAAAGAGTAGATTCAATGTAAAAGTCATGAATCGACTGGAAAAGAAAATGGATCGCTTGCTTAGGCGCAAGAAAGAAGAAAAGAAAAGAAAGTATCGCAAAAATGAAGAACAAAACACGTAAAAGGAAAAGCAATAAGCAACAAAGCAAGAAAACCTTGAAGAGAAGAAAGAAATGGCCGACAACAATGCCGTCACGCTTTACAATGATGCCTCCGTCATTACCGACGCCAAGAAGAACACATTTTCCATTAAAATAGGCATGGCTCGATGCTCCGCGGCGGCGCTGCTGTAGATGTCGTCGGTTGGATCATGCCAAGATCGATGGATCGGGCCGCTTATTGCAGCCACAATTTCGGGCGTTACCATGGAAGACGATGATCAATTGGTGGCTAATTACGGCGATATGCCCTTAGAGGACTTGCAATCGAAGGAGATCTCTTGGAAAAAGCAGACGGAAGTTACAAATTTGGACTCACTCACCCGTAGAACATACATTCGAGAATATTCAACAATGGCAAGAATGGGTGAAGGCGACAAGCGCTTGATCGTTGAAGATCGAGTCGACGACACCAACATCCACAATTGGCACCGGTCTGGAAACTAATTGCTTCGAGTGGTATAGGAAATTCCTTGAAAACCTTACTCACAAGAACAAGACCCTTCTCTCCGAAGCGAAGGAAATCTCTACATAAAAATAGGGAAAATCAATAAACTTGAGGGTGAAGCATATATTAACATTCGCAAGGGGAAGATAATACCTGGGCATGAGTTGAATTTGTCTATTTCCCTATGAGGTTGAAGCCAAAGAGTCTGATGGCAAATCGGTGATTTTGAAAATTTTGGGATCGGTTGAAGTGCCCTATATTTTCGATGAGAAATGGTTTCGGGAAAGCAAAGTGGAAGACAAGGGATAATCGGATTCAAGCTGTCAAGTCCGTAAAATGAAGTTCAGGAATTACGTTGAGAAGTCCATAGCAAAGAGGCTTAAGCCTCTCGTGTCCATTGATAAGTTCAGTTTTGTGTGGAAAATTTTGATGATACATATATGGAAAGTTGGATAAACTACGCCATTGACAAAAATGATGAAGTGGACGTGTTTGCACGATTTCGTTCATTTTTCGCTTTTCAATAGAGGAAAAATCTTGTTTTCTTCTCTTGACGTTACAAAAAAATAAAAGATCGGTCCTGAGCTTATCCTCGAGGACAAGGATATTCTTTATGGGGCCGGAATGATGAGAACAAACGAAATGGGCCTCAAGGAGTTCGGTGGAGTTGGGCCAAAAATCTTAGAGCAAGATCAATCGAGGAATATGGCCCATGCATTTCTTTTCTTATTTCAGTACTTTATCTTTTTATTAATCCACTTATCTTTTAGTGGCAAATATCTTTCTTGTAGAAGTTAGTTAGGATTAGCAATTTGTTAGGCAAGAACTTCTATATAAAGGTTTGTACGTATCATTTTGGGGATGAATGAGAAATATAGTTTCTTTCTTGAGCAAATATTATTTTGCAATCGACGCCCCTTTGCCGCCCGAGCCGAGTGTCGCCGGAAATAGTCCATTTATCTTGCAATTCTTGCAAACATCGTTGCTTGCCGGCCCGAAGTCGGAGCTCCGGTGTATCGGTAGAAAACGCGGTTCTCATCAATTTATTGCTTTGTCAATTTGCCAACCTAATTC
>CM061056.1:51207886-51212886 GCA_030762865.1 Paraleonurus japonicus
GGTTTGGGGTTTGGGGTTTAGGGTTTGGGGTTTGGGGTTTAGGGTTTGGGGTTTGGGGTTTAGGGTTTGGGGGTTTGGGGTTTAGGGGTTTAGGGTTTGGGAGTTTGGGGTTTAGGGGTTTGGGGTTTAGGGTTTGGGGTTTGGGGTTTGGGGTTTGGGGTTAGGTTTAGGGGTTTAGGGTTTAGGGGTTGGGGTTTAGGGTTTGGGGTTGGGGTTTAGGGTTTGGGGTTTGGGGTTTAGGGTTTAGGGTTTGGGGTTTTTAGGGGTTTGGGGTTTTTGGGGTTTGGGGTTTAGGTTTAGGGGTTTGGGGTTTGGGGTTTAGGGGTTTAGGGGTTTGGGGTTTAGGAGTTTGGGGTTTAGGGTTTGGGGTTTAGGGTTTGGGGTTTAGGGTTTGGGGTTTAGGGTTTAGGGTTTAGGGTTTAGGGTTTAGGGTTTAGGGTTTAGGAGTTTAGGAGTTTAGGGTTTAGGAGTTTAGGGTTTAGGGTTTAGGGTTTAGGGTTTAGGGTTTAGGGTTTAGGGTTTAGGAGTTTAGGGTTTAGGGTTTAGGAGTTTAGGGTTTAGGGTTTAGGAGTTTAGGGTTTAGGGTTTAGGGTTTAGGGTTTAGGGTTTAGGGTTTAGGGTTTAGGGTTTAGGAGTTTAGGGTTTAGGGTTTAGGGTTTAGGGTTTAGGGTTTAGGGTTTAGGGTTTAGGGTTTAGGGTTTAGGGTTTAGGGTTTAGGGTTTAGGGTTTAGGGTTTAGGGTTTAGGGTTTAGGAGTTTAGGGTTTAGGGTTTAGGGTTTAGGGTTTAGGGTTTAGGGTTTAGGGTTTAGGGTTTGGGGTTTAGGGTTTAGGGTTTAGGGTTTGGGGTTTAGGGTTTAGGGTTTAGGGTTTAGGAGTTTAGGGTTTGGGGTTTAGGGTTTGGGGTTTAGGGTTTGGGGTTTAGGGTTTGGGGTTTAGGGTTTAGGAGTTTAGGGTTTGGGGTTTAGGAGTTTAGGGTTTAGGGTTTGGGGTTTAGGGTTTGGGGTTTAGGGTTTAGGAGTTTAGGGTTTAGGGTTTAGGGTTAGGGGTTTAGGGTTAGGGGTTTAGGGTTTAGGGGTTTTGGGGTTTAGGGTTTTGGGGTTTAGGGTTTAGGGGTTTAGGGTTTAGGGGTTTAGGGTTTTGGGGTTTAGGGTTTTGGGGTTTAGGGTTTTGGGGTTTAGGGTTTAGGGGTTTAGGGTTTAGGGGTTTAGGGTTTGGGGTTTAGGGTTTGGGGTTTAGGGTTTGGGGTTTAGGGTTTGGGGTTTAGGGTTTAGGGTTTAGGGTTTTAGGGTTTAGGGGTTTAGGGGTTTAGGGTTTAGGGTTTAGGGTTGGGGTTTAGGGTTTGGGGTTTGGGGTTGGGGTTTGGGGTTGGGGTTTGGGGTTTAGGGTTTGGGGTTTTGGGGTTTGGGGTTTTGGGGTTTGGGGTTTTGGGGTTTGGGGTTTTGGGGTTTAGGGTTTTGGGGTTTGGGGTTTGGGGTTTAGGGTTTAGGGTTTGGGGTTTAGGGTTTAGGGTTTAGGGTTTAGGGTTTAGGGGTTTGGGGTTTGGGGTTTGGGGTTTAGGGTTTAGGGGTTTAGGGGTTTGGGGTTTAGGAGTTTAGGGTTTAGGGTTTAGGGTTTAGGGTTTAGGGTTTGGGGTTTAGGGTTTAGGGTTTAGGGTTTGGGGTTTAGGGTTTAGGGTTTAGGGTTTGGGGTTTAGGGTTTAGGGGTTTGGGGTTTAGGGTTTAGGGTTTAGGGTTTAGGGTTTAGGGGTTTAGGGTTTAGGGTTTAGGGTTTAGGGTTTAGGGTTTAGGGTTTAGGGTTTAGGGTTTAGGAGTTTAGGGTTTAGGGTTTAGGGTTTAGGGTTTAGGGTTTAGGGTTTAGGGTTTAGGGAGTTTGGGGTTTAGGGTTTAGGGTTTAGGGTTTAGGGTTTAGGGTTTAGGGTTTAGGGTTTAGGGTTTAGGGTTTAGGGTTTAGGAGTTTAGGGTTTAGGGTTTAGGGTTTGGGGTTTAGGGTTTAGGGTTTAGGGTTTGGGGTTTAGGGTTTAGGGTTTAGGGTTTAGGGTTTAGGAGTTTAGGGTTTAGGGTTTAGGGTTTAGGGTTTAGGGTTTAGGAGTTTAGGGTTTAGGGTTTAGGAGTTTAGGGTTTAGGGTTTAGGAGTTTAGGGTTTAGGGTTTAGGGTTTAGGGTTTAGGGTTTAGGGTTTAGGAGTTTAGGGTTTAGGGTTTAGGGTTTAGGGTTTAGGGTTTAGGGTTTAGGGTTTAGGAGTTTAGGGTTTAGGGTTTAGGGTTTAGGGTTTAGGGTTTAGGGTTTAGGGTTTAGGAGTTTAGGAGTTTAGGGTTTAGGAGTTTTAGGGTTTAGGGTTTAGGAGTTTAGGGTTTAGGGTTTAGGGTTTAGGGTTTAGGGTTTAGGGTTTAGGGTTTAGGAGTTTAGGGTTTAGGGTTTAGGGTTTAGGGTTTAGGAGTTTAGGGTTTAGGGTTTAGGGTTTAGGGTTTAGGGTTTAGGAGTTTAGGGTTTAGGAGTTTAGGGTTTAGGGTTTAGGGTTTAGGAGTTTAGGAGTTTAGGGTTTAGGGTTTAGGGTTTAGGAGTTTAGGGTTTAGGGTTTAGGGTTTAGGGTTTAGGGTTTAGGGTTTAGGGTTTAGGGTTTAGGGTTTAGGGTTTAGGGTTTAGGGTTTAGGGTTTAGGGTTTAGGGTTTAGGGTTTAGGGTTTAGGGTTTAGGGTTTAGGGTTTAGGGTTTAGGGTTTAGGGTTTAGGAGTTTAGGGTTTAGGGTTTAGGGTTTAGGGTTTAGGGTTTAGGAGTTTAGGGTTTAGGAGTTTAGGGTTTAGGGTTTAGGGTTTAGGGTTTAGGAGTTTAGGGTTTAGGGTTTAGGAGTTTAGGGTTTAGGAGTTTAGGAGTTTAGGGTTTAGGGTTTAGGGTTTAGGGTTTAGGGTTTAGGGTTTAGGGTTTAGGAGTTTAGGGTTTAGGAGTTTAGGGTTTAGGGAGTTTAGGGTTTAGGGTTTAGGGTTTAGGGTTTAGGGTTTAGGGTTTAGGGTTTAGGGTTTAGGGTTTAGGGTTTAGGGTTTTAGGGTTTAGGGTTTAGGGTTTAGGGTTTAGGGTTTAGGAGTTTAGGGTTTAGGGTTTAGGGTTTAGGGTTTAGGGTTTAGGGTTTAGGGTTTAGGGTTTAGGGTTTAGGGTTTAGGGTTTAGGGTTTAGGGTTTAGGGTTTAGGGTTTAGGGTTTAGGAGTTTAGGGTTTAGGGTTTAGGAGTTTAGGGTTTAGGGTTTAGGGTTTAGGGTTTAGGGTTTAGGGTTTAGGGTTTAGGGTTTAGGAGTTTAGGGTTTAGGGTTTAGGAGTTTAGGGTTTAGGGTTTAGGGTTTAGGGTTTAGGAGTTTAGGGTTTAGGGTTTAGGGTTTAGGAGTTTAGGGTTTAGGAGTTTAGGGTTTAGGGTTTAGGGTTTAGGGTTTAGGGTTTAGGGTTTAGGGTTTAGGGTTTAGGGTTTAGGGTTTAGGGTTTAGGAGTTTAGGGTTTAGGAGTTTAGGGTTTAGGGTTTAGGAGTTTAGGGTTTAGGGTTTAGGGTTTAGGGTTTAGGGTTTAGGGTTTAGGGTTTAGGGTTTAGGGTTTAGGAGTTTAGGGTTTAGGGTTTAGGGTTTAGGGTTTAGGAGTTTAGGGTTTAGGGTTTAGGAGTTTAGGGTTTAGGGTTTAGGGTTTAGGGTTTAGGGTTTAGGGTTTAGGGTTTAGGAGTTTAGGGTTTAGGAGTTTAGGAGTTTAGGGTTTAGGGTTTAGGGTTTAGGGTTTAGGGTTTAGGGTTTAGGGTTTAGGAGTTTAGGAGTTTAGGAGTTTAGGGTTTAGGGTTTAGGGTTTAGGGTTTAGGGTTTAGGGTTTAGGGTTTAGGGTTTAGGGTTTAGGAGTTTAGGGTTTAGGAGTTTAGGGTTTAGGGTTTAGGGTTTAGGAGTTTAGGGTTTAGGGTTTAGGGTTTAGGGTTTAGGGTTTAGGGTTTAGGGTTTAGGGTTTAGGGTTTAGGGTTTAGGAGTTTAGGGTTTAGGGTTTAGGGTTTAGGGTTTAGGGTTTAGGGTTTAGGGTTTAGGGTTTAGGGTTTAGGGTTTAGGAGTTTAGGAGTTTAGGAGTTTAGGGTTTAGGAGTTTAGGGTTTAGGAGTTTAGGGTTTAGGGTTTAGGGTTTAGGGTTTAGGGTTTAGGGTTTAGGGTTTAGGAGTTTAGGGTTTAGGAGTTTAGGGTTTAGGGTTTAGGGTTTAGGGTTTAGGGTTTAGGGTTTAGGAGTTTAGGGTTTAGGGTTTAGGGTTTAGGGTTTAGGGTTTAGGGTTTAGGGTTTAGGAGTTTAGGGTTTAGGGTTTAGGGTTTAGGGTTTAGGGTTTAGGAGTTTAGGGTTTAGGGTTTAGGGTTTAGGGTTTAGGGTTTAGGGTTTAGGAGTTTAGGGTTTAGGGTTTAGGGTTTAGGGTTTAGGGTTTAGGGTTTAGGGTTTAGGGTTTAGGGTTTAGGGTTTAGGGTTTAGGGTTTAGGGTTTAGGGTTTAGGGTTTAGGGTTTAGGGTTTAGGGTTTAGGGTTTAGGAGTTTAGGGTTTAGGGTTTAGGGTTTAGGGTTTAGGGTTTAGGGTTTAGGGTTTAGGGTTTAGGGTTTAGGGTTTAGGGTTTAGGGTTTAGGGTTTAGGGTTTAGGGTTTAGGGTTTAGGGTTTAGGGTTTAGGAGTTTAGGGTTTAGGGTTTAGGGTTTAGGGTTTAGGGTTTAGGGTTTAGGGTTTAGGGTTTAGGGTTTAGGAGTTTAGGGTTTAGGGTTTAGGGTTTAGGGTTTAGGAGTTTAGGGTTTAGGGTTTAGGGTTTAGGGTTTAGGGTTTAGGGTTTAGGGTTTAGGGTTTAGGGTTTAGGGTTTAGGGTTTAGGGTTTAGGAGTTTAGGAGTTTAGGAGTTTAGGGTTTAGGAGTTTAGGAGTTTAGGGTTTAGGGTTTAGGGTTTAGGGTTTAGGGTTTAGGGTTTAGGGTTTAGGGTTTAGGGTTTAGGGTTTAGGGTTTAGGGTTTAGGGTTTAGGGTTTAGGAGTTTA